>PVIH01007039.1:0-104565 GCA_004025045.1 Sigmodon hispidus
GAGAAATGCAAATCAAAACAACTTTGAGATACCACCTAACACCTGTTAGATTGGCTAAGATAAAAGGTACAGATGACAGCCTATGCTGGAGAGGATGCAGAGCAAGGGGAACACTCCTCCATTGTTGGTGGGAGTGTAAGCTTGTTCAGCCACTTTGGAATACAATATGGAGGTTTCTCAGAAAATTGAGAATCAATCTACCCAAGGACCCAGCAATACCACTTCTGGGTGTATACCCTAAAGATGCTCAGTCACACTCCAAAGGTATTAGCTCAACTATGTTCATAGCAGCATTATTTGTAATAGCAAGAACCTGGAAACAACCTAGATGTCCCTCAACTGAAGAATGGATTAACAAACTGTGGTACATCTACACAACGGAATACTACTCGGCAGTAAGAAAAAATGATATTCTAAAATTCACAGGCAAATGGATGGATTTGGAGAATATCCTCCTGAGCGAAGTATCACAAACTCAGAGAGATAAGCAGGGGATGTACTCACTCACTAGTGGTTTCTAAACAAACAAACAAGAAAAAAAAAAAAGCCAAACATGCCCAAGCAGCAAACCACAACCACTGAATAGCTTGGGATCAGAAACACCCTGGACTGACCCTTCAAACCCCAGTCCATCTATAGGAACACCTGACTCACTCTTGAGGGAGGGGGGACAAAACTGGATTTGGCCGGGAGTGAAGACTGATCCAAGCACTGTTGGGCCAGTGTGACCATAGGACTGTCTGTTCCCTGCCCAGGGAGGGGATGGGGAGTTGCAGAGAAGAAAAATGATCAGATGTGGTGGGAGGGGGAGGAGACCTTCAATAAGGATATACAGGGATGGAAAAAAAAAATTCAGAGGGAAAGCTGAACACAAAGAAAAAAAAAAATTTCTTGTTTGTGTATGGATGCTTGCTATGTGTATCTGTGAACCAAAGAGCTCATCATCCCTGGAACAGAGTTACAGATGGGTATGATCTGCTATGTGGGTGCTGGGCATCCATCCTGGGTCCTCTGTAAGATCAGCCAGTACTCTAACCACTGGTCCATCTTTCTGGCCCCCATTTGAGATTTTTAAGCTTGGAGGAATAAGAGCCTATATTATTCAAGGCAAGTAAGGTTAAAAAGTTCTAGCAAGCAGACATTTCTAGCAAGGTCTCCCTTACTTGTTCTAGCAAATAAGGTAGAAAGCATTTTGCAAATGTTGTGGAAATACAATGACACTCCCTTAGCTGCTAGACAGGGCAGAGGCTCTAGCCCTGCTGCTGACACTACCTTGTTTCCAAAGCTACATTAGCCTGAAAAGCCTGAATCAGCAGCCACATGTGTGCTGATGCCATACATCAGTTTCCACACAACCTTCAATCAGGTGAGCCAGTCCTTACTGGCTTCCCTGGAGACACGGCAGCAACTTCTGTCCACCAGGGTTGCTTCTCACAGCACAGCTTCACAAATTCATCAATTAGCAGTCAAGCCCTGTGTTTTTAATTAAAAATTAACCCAAATGCTGAGGTTAGCTTGCATCTGTTACTGATAGATGTCCATGTTGAATGGTGAAGAATAATTCTTTCTCCAGCAAACACTAATCACAAACAATATCCTAACATATAGCTTACCTTTAGTATCTTTAGTGTTAGAGTTTTTGCTTGGTTTTGTTTCTTTTCTTTTTAACCTGGTCCCATGTAGCCCATGGTAACCTCCTGTTCATTATATAGCTGAAATTTCTGTTCCTCCTGCCTCCACCTCCTGAGTGCTGGGATTACAGGTGTGTGCAAGCATGTCTTGGATGATGTAGTCTTGGGATGGATTCGGTGTCCATTGCATAATAGGGAAGCTCTACCAACTGAGCTACAGCCCTAGTCCAGGGTTTTCATAGGTGATTGGTGACTAGTTGGCTGGTTTGGTTAGTGGTTCTGAGGCTTGAACCAGGCCCTCACACATGCTAGGAAAGTGCTTGACCACTGAGCTTCATCTCCACGTCTTAAATTTTTTACTTTGAAACAAAATCTTACCAAGTGGCCCAGGCTGGCCCTGATGTCACTTTGTAGCCCATGAAGGGCCTTGAAATTATGATCCTCCTGCCTCAGCCTCCTGAGTAGCTGGGATCACCTATCCATCCCACACCTATGCCAGACCTAGTTTTTGTTTTTAGAAGATTTGCTTCAGCTTTCATATTCTCCAGGCCAATGACTACTAGCTGGCAAATAATGAAACTTGTTTCCAAGATCCAAAACCACAATCGGATATTGTTTTAAAAGTCAGTATGGAAAAACCCAGTGTGGCAGCCCACATTTATAATCCTACCACTCTAGAGGCAGGAGAATCAAGAGTCAAAGTCCAGCCAAAGATACACAAGTTCGAGTGCAACCTGGGTTACATGAGACCCTGTCTCAAAGCAAAACACAACAACCAAAATTATCAATATGGAACTCTTGTACAGTGACACAAACCCGTAATCAGGATACACAGGAAGCTGAGGCAGGGGAATCACAAGTCTGAAGTCAATCTGGACTATAGAGCACCTTTCTCAAATAAAATGTTTAGTGAAAGAAGCTTGCTGATCACTGAGCATAGTGGCAGGTAGCATCTACCTGTGATCCCAGCACCTGGAGGCAGAGGCAGCAAGGTCAAGTGTTACTAGCCATCCTGGTAACAAAGTAGGAGCATGCCAGGTACAGAGGTTACATGACAATGGGCTATACTGAAGGTCCCATTTGTGCCTGGGTTGGCCTGTTCGTAGACCGCGCAACCCACACAGCCTCAAATGCCAATCTGCAGGTAGATTTCTAACTCCTGGTATGACACAGATAGTAGTATAGTCCATGTTACACCCACTGACCAAAACACCATACAAAGAAAAGAGAGTGAGCCAATCTACGATCTCTAAACCATGTTTGGCATTTGTGACATTACTAGGGAAATCAGACATCATCTCAAAAAAGAAAGTTGAAACTAGAGATTGCCTACTCCCCATAGTTTGCCCCAAGTGAGACCACTTGGGAAGTAGACGAAAGGACCACAGATGGGGCTGTTGAGATTTCAGCCAGCAGAGCCTGTGCACTCTCACCGACTTGCATTTAGCCAACAGGAGTTGGAACCTGCCACCCTGGGGATGTTGGGGCTGCGTGTGCTCAGCTTTAGGGAAGAAGGCTCGGCTCTCTGGAGCCATATTAACCAGGGTGCTCCTAGCAACTCAGGCAGGTAACATGAGTGCTTCCTGTGCAGAAAGGTCATAGCCCCAAGCGGTTGTTAGAGCTGTGTAAGATCTTCGTGCTGTTCATGGTTATTTCTCCATAATCACTCCCTAGAGGGACAGCTTGACTATAGCCTAGAATATTTGAGGACAGTAATTTGCAAGATTTATGGGAAACAATTTTTCAGAAATGTGCTCTCAATTTTTATTGGGCAAATTCCTCTTTCCCTGGTAAGTGCTGGAGCATATGGGACAGGTAAATGTCTTAATGGACAGCATAAAAGTAACATTTTTTTTGCCCAAGTGGATGACTTGCATGTAAGGATTCTAATCCCATTTTTCACTAGAGCAAATGTTCGGTGCAAAGGAAAAGGAGGGGGGGGGATGCCACCCTTCAACCTGGCTTTCTCCACAGCTCAGTAATGGCTGGATCATTTTGCAGATTCCAGTCACTGCTTCTGGCACATTCATCCTTGGGGGAAAAAAAAAAAAAAAACCTTATATTGAATTTCTCTCCTCCAGGTGTTAGTCATCATCCTGTCTCTTATATTATATACATTGGACTTGTGCTTTTCTAAGATCCAATACAATAAGAGGAAAATAGCCAAAGGCAATCTCTCTTGGTTCCAGAAGGAAGGATTAATGGTAGAAACAAACAGGAATTGAAAGTTACAGGAGAACATAGTGAGGGTAAACATCACCCAAATGAGTGTGTGGTACTACTCTCTCCTTGGAATTGGAATGATTATATCCATTATTAATTTTTTGGCTTTTAGGACATGAAAGAACTAAATAGCCATCTTGGAATCGGTCGGTGATCAGCTTGAAGTTAGAATACAGGCAAAACAATCTATTAAACCATATCTACTTATTAAGCAGATATGGTCTTTCGCTCAAGCCATGCTTGCTTTTTTAAAAGATTTATTTATTTATTATGTATACAGCGTTCTGTATGCAGGCCAGAAGAAGGCACCAGATCTCATTACAGATGGTTGTGAGCCACCATGTGCTTGCTGAGAATTGAACTCTGGAAGAGCAGCCGGTGCTCTTAACCTCTGAGCCATCCCTCCAGCCCCATGCTTGCCTTCTTAAAACAGCGTTTCATAGAGCTCAGGCTGACCTCAAACTCACCTCAACTCCTGATCCTCCCGCCTCTACCTCCCAAGTGCATGTACCAGCACAATCAGCCACTCACCCATTAGGCATCTTTGAGTAAACAATCCTTAAGTATGGATTAGCTGGCCTTCCATCCCCTGTTGACACTGAGCAATGCGCTTGTTATTTTATAACCCAACTATCCCTACACCGTTTGTCTTCTTAGTTATGCACATCACTGGAGAATAGAGAGCCAGGTACTGCTGTCCTGTGGGTGTTCATCCTGCTTCGGTCCAAGTGAATGACAGCGTGTGTCCAATAGAATAACTCAGCCTCACATGATGGACAAAATGAACGCTACTCTAAGGCCTGGGCTGAGCATCAGCAGGAGAGATTGGACACTTGTGAGCAGCTGTCTGCTCACACTTCCCTTCTTCCCTCCCCCTCCCTCTCTTTGGGGGGGGGGCAGGAAAGTGGTTCAAAATAGGGTTTCTCTGTGTAGCCCTAGCTGTCCAGGAACTTGCTTTATAGACCAGGTGTTAGTTCCCTGCGTGAGAGCAAGTACACACTAACAAGGCCATACACTAGAGTTTATTTAAGAGAAGAGTCCCAGGCGGGTGGAGAAGCAGAGAAGTCAGGGGACAGAGAAGAAAACAACCGGAGCGCTTGCTCGCAGTCGCTTTTAAGGGAAGGGGCATGCACAGGTATGCGTCATGGGTCCTGGGTCCAGGGAGGTACTTCCTTACACAGTCCGCAGTGCGTAGTGCGGCCGGGTTTATGTAGCCACGCCCAGGAGTGTGCCTCTGTGCAAGGTGCATCCCACCTGAGCCGAGGGGCCCAGCTAGGGAATGCAGGAATCCTTACACCAGGCTGGCCTCGAACTCACAGATATCTACCTGCCTCTGCCTCCCTTCTGAGTGCTAGGACTAAAGGCATGCACCACCATGTCTCCCCTTCTACCTCTTCGGCTCATTTGAGATAATCTCACGTTGTTTACACTACCTCAGACTTAGTATAACGAAAAGGATGACTCTGAGCTCTTGATTCCGCTCCCACCATCTCCCAAGTCCTATGATTACAAGCATGAGCCACCTCCAGCTTCATGCGATGCTGAGGACGGACCCCAGTCCTCAAGCACACTGTGCCAGCATTCCGCCAACAGAGCCACATCTGCAGGCCGATGTCTGTCGACTAAGAGTGAAATAATAAGGGGGATCCTTAGGACCTGCCCTCGGGCCAGCTAGATGGCTCAGCAGAAAAGAGCCCTTGCAGCTGAGCCTGAAAACCTGTGCTCAATCCCCAAGAACCACATGGTGGAAGGAGAAAACTAACTAACCGTCTCCTGCTGAGGCTAAAGGATCTCAAGTCCAAGGATGAATTTAAGGCCAGCCTAAACTACTTAGTAAGACTGTCTCAAACTAAGAAAAAAAAAAAAAAAACCCAGAGGGCTGGGATGGAGAAGGAGGGTGAGGTGTGGTAGTGCATACCTTTGATTCCAGTGCTTGGGAAGCAGAAACAGAAACAGCCCGATCTCTACGAGTCAGAGGCCAACCTGGTCTACATAGGGAGCTCCAGAACAGTCAAGGCTGAGATCCTATCTCAAAAGATGAAAGAGGAGCCAGGTGGGGGTAGCACACTAGGAGGCAGAGGCAGGCAGATCTCTGTGAGTTTGAGGACAGCCTGAGCTATTATACAGAGAAACCCTGTCTCAAAGAAAAAAGAGGGTTGGGGATATATATAGCTTAGTGGTTGAGTCCTTGCCTAGCATGAATGTGATCCTAAATTAAATCCTCAGTGGTGGCACACATCTATAATCCCAGCACTTGAAAAGTGAAGGCCAGACAATCAGGAGTTCAAAGCCAACCTCAGTTTTATAGTGAGTTTGGGACTACCTAGAACCAGGTTTAAAAAAATAAAAATACACACACACACACACACACACACACACACACACACACACATTAAAGAGGCTGAAAAATGAAAATGGAATCTGTGTTCTAAATCAGAACTGTTCCTTTGACTCTACTTCACCTGCTGCTGTGGGTCTTGCAAAACCAGCTCACAATATCCGATCTCCTCAGGGAATGGTAGCGCAAGCTTGCTGAGTGCAAAGACAGGCCCTCTCAGCCTCACTAAGGAACCGCTCTCTCCTCCCTGTGTCTGCCTCCTCCTTGTGACTGTGTGGGTCTGAGACCTTGAAGATCCCTCAGGGTATGAAACCCAGGGAGTCCCAGAGACAGACTTCACTCCCACAGTTCTTGTCAGTTCCTGTTTCCTAAGCTCAAGAATGGAATCCTGGCTGAGTGTGGTGGGGCACGTCTTTAGTTCTTGCAGAAAGATCTCTGAGTTCAATGAATGCCAGCCTGGTCTACACACTAAGTTCCAGGATAGCAAAAGCTACAAAGAGAGACTATATCTCGAAGGAGAAGGAAGAGGAGGAGGAGGAGGAAACAAAGAAAAGAAGAAAGAGGGGCTGGAGAGATGGCTCAGCGGTTAAGAGCACTGACTGTTCTTCCAGAGGACCCGGGTTCGATTCCCAGCACCCACATGGCAGCTAACAACTGTCTGTAATTCCAGTTCCAGGCGACCCAACACCCTTCACAGATACACATGTAGGCAAACACCAAAGCAATTAAATAAAATTTTTTTTAAAATGAAAAAGTAATAAAAAAAGAAGAAAAAGAACAAACAAAACAAGAACAGAATCTTTAAAATAGAGGAGAAAAAACAAAAATCTCTTTTTTTTTTTTCATTTTTGATTTTTGTTTTCAATACAGCATTTCTCTGTGTAGCTTTAGCTATCCTGGAACTCATTTTGTAGACAGGCTGGCCTCAGATTTATAGAGATCCATCAGCCTGCTGTGGGAGCCAAAGTTACATTTATATTTTAATTACTATGCCTAAAAGATCCATGAAACAAAAATGTCTCTGAACTGTCAGCCCCTTGTCGAAGAACAGATAGTTCCTGAGATGCTGAGGGCTGTTGTTTATGGGAGCTAACAAACCATGAGTTTTCCACTCCACTAAACAAGTTTGCTTTACTCAACTACATAGACATGATTGATCACATAGGGGTGGGAGGTACTTAGGCAGGAAATACGTCAGGATGTATACTTGCCCTCTTATTGGACTTGATGGGAGATGCAATGCATTATGGGTTTTCCTTCTTAGGATGCTGCGAACTGTGGGTCAGGACCATTTCTCAGGAACCTGGGTATGGATCTGGCCGGAGCCCATCTACCTGGCCAGTATTTAATGAAAGCTTGCTTCAAACAGCTTTAAACTGTGGTGGTAGTCTTATTCTCAGTCAACGGGATTAACACTGCCTCTGCCTCCTGAGTGCTGAGATTAAAGGTGAGCACTACCACAGCCCAACAAAACCACCTTTTACATAATCCTGAATCAAAGATGGATCAAATTGGGGTGCTTGACTCTCCTCACCTTTAGGTTCTTTGCCAGAAGAAGCCTTCCTGAGGACTATTGCACTCTGAATTTTGAATGTCCCCCAGAGAATCATGTGGCAAAGTCTTGGTCTCCAGCCTTTGAGATTATGAGGAGTTTTATGAGACCTTTGGATGGTGGGACTTTGTGGAATGCTAAATCACTGTGGGAGATTCCCAGGCAAGTGCTTTACCACTAAGATACACTCCCAAATAAAACCTTAGGCTTTTAAAATTAACTGTTAAATAAGACCCACGTCCCTTCATATCTCTCTTCAATAACTAGTTGCCCTGAGATTAGATGCTCCCCCCCCAACACACACATGTTCCTGCCAGTTTTTGCCCAAAGCAGCAAAGCTCAGGAGAAGAGCACCTGCCTAGCATGCACAAGGCCTTAAGTATGACTCAGAGAGAGAGAGAGAGAGAGAAAGAGAGAGAGAGAGAGAGAGAGAGAGAGAGAGAGAGAGAGAGAGAGAGAGAGAAGACTAGGTAGGCTGGGAACATTTCAGCTATCATCATAAGTGTCCCCACGAGACTCCTAGAACAGAGTCACAGATGGGAAGTATCAGCCTAGAATCTGACACAACCAGCTTGCACATTGGTTCTGACACTCATCAAATTGAAGAGTCCCTGAACATTTACTTGCACAATCTGTATCATTCAAGAATGTTATGAAAATGAACCCAAATAGCATGTAAATCAGCCAGCAGAATATTGCAGATGTGACAGATGCTCAATAGACAGGAACTTTCTTCTTATCATTTATTTCACCTGTTAGTACTTACTATAGCCAAAGATGTTTCCAAGCTGAGTGTGACAGCACACACCTGTAATCTTAACACTTGAGAGAGAGAAGAAGAATGACTACTGTGAGCTGGAGACAGCCTGAACTACTTAATGAGTCTCAGGAGAGCCTGGACTCGAAGGCCCTGTCTCAAAAGGCAGGCGTGGAAACTGAAGAACTGGCTCAGTGGATGGGAGTACTTGCTGCCCTTCCAGAGGACCTGAGTTCTGAGTTAGGTTCCCAGAGCCCATGCCAGACAGCCCACAACTGCCTATAATGTAACATCCAACACCCTCTCTTGGCCTCTGTGGACACCTGGACATAGATGGCAGACACATACGCACACACATAAATAAAAATACATCTTTTTAAAAAAGATTTAAAGCTGTGAATTATTTAGCCAGCAGTGAGATAACTCTATGAGTTGGTCAGTAGGGAGACTTTAGCAGCCCCAAACACAGCACAAACTCTTACCATTGGTCTCAGCTGTCCATCAGAACTAGATAAGACTAGTGCTGAGGGTTCAGCTCAGAGGGCAGGACACCAGCCTAGCATACCAGAGGTCCCTGGTTCAAAGCTAGCACTGCCTAGAATGAGAAAGGAGAGGCACACAGGTTTTGAATATAATCCCTGCCACTCCAGAGGTGAAAGCTGAAGGATGAAGACCCCATCTTTCTGCTTGGCCTTGGATGGCTAAAGACCCAGCTGGGAAGGTTACATTAGACCCTGCCTCAGAACAACAGTGGAAAAATTGGATCCTAGGTGATAAGACCGTATTGTTGCCAGGACACACCTTAGATTCATAATATAGAAAAGCCAAGCTGGAACTGTGCTGGAAGCCTCAAGTGCATAAAGCCAAAAGATGTTACATTACTACTAGGGGAGAAAAGGTATCAGTGGTCTTGCTCAGTTGAGAACCTTACAAACTATAATACTGCCCTACTAGGCAGGATGTATCCACATGCTAAATAGTAGTGTGATTGTTGTGGAATGTCCAGACTGCTGTGGAACAATCTTTGTATACTATAAATATTTATTACTCTCATTGGTTGATAAAAGAGCTGACTGGTCAATAGCAGGACAGGTAGAGATTATATGGACTTGCAGAAAAAAAGAGAATGTGAAAAAGAAGAAGAGTCTTGAGAGTCACCAGGAGATGCAAAGGAAGGAGGAGATGAACTTGTCATACTAAGAAATGATACCCAGCCATGTGACAGAGCATAGATAAGAATATGAGTTACTTTAAGTTATAAAAGCTAGTTAGTCACAAGCCTAAGCTAGCAGCTGATCATTTATAATTAATAATAAGTCTCTGTGTGGCTGTCTGGGAGCTGGCAGTACTGACCAAAGAAACCTACACCTACACCAACCTCTCTCCACAGTACTGTAAATCCATTCAAATGTACATGGGGAGGAGCTCATAGGACCTGGGAAGGGGGACTTAATTCTGTTGTGTAGTTAAACTGACAGTGTTGAACCCACCTACTAAGTGCATGTGTTTATACCCATAGACAACATTCTCAGCCATAATCAGAAAAGCCTCTCTGTCCAGTAAACTACAGTGAATGTAGAAATGCATGGATGAGTGCTCAACTATAAGCAAAGCGTTTATACTATCCCTTCCAAGGTTCAGTGAGCACTGTGGAAGAAGGGGATGGAATGACTGTGAGAACTGAAGGGCTGCAAAAGGCCATCTCAATAACAGCAGAACCCTGGACCTGCATGCAGTAGGCTCATCAATAACCAAGCAAGTTTGTATCCACTGGTTAAACCCACCAGGTTCCAAAGGATAGACCACATCCAGTGCTCACAGAGATGGCAGAGATGAAAATAAACAGGACACAACAGAAGTCATAAATCTAGAAGACGCTGTCTTCCACCTCCTTAGGCACACACTCCTTGTGTGTGTTGAGTGTGTCTGTGTGTGTTGAGTGTGTCTGTGTGTGTTGAGTGTGTGTGTGTATGTGTATATGCACATGCAAGCAGAACACTCATGCACTAAAAAAAAAAAAAAAAAAAAACTAAAGCTTTAAAAAATTGGACATAAAATATCCCTGAGACTATGTTCATTATTAGTTAGCTACTGTCTATATTCATTTCTTCTGATATTAAAAAGGAATACTTTTCTCTCAGTTTGAAAATGACTTCCAGTTCAATAAACCTATATAAGGTAAGAACATTAAAAACTGATATTTATTTCTTCTTTGTTACCTGCCAAGACTGTAGTAGAGCTGGGTGGCTACCTACATGGGCTGGGCAGACTCTACCACTGAACTTGAGCAGCTAACAGAGTTAGGTTTGTTGTTGTTTGCTTGTTTGTTTAGTTTGTTTTTTTATGATTTTTATTATTTTTAGTCTATGTGTGTGTGAGAGAGATTGTGTATGTTGAGTCTGTGTGTGTGAGAGTGTGCAAAAGAAAGAGAGATTTTGTGTATTTGTGAGAGAGATTGTGTGTGGTGTGTATGTGAGAGATAGAGATTGTATGTATTGAGTGTGTATGTGTATTGAGTGTGTGTGTTGAGTGTGTGTGTGTGTATATATGTATGTGTGTGTGTGTATGTGTATGTGTGTGTGCTTGCAAACAATCCAGGGAGGGTGGAGGTGTCTGATCCCCTGAAAGCTGGAGAAGTGGTTACAAGCAGTTGTGAGCTATTGACCTGGTGGTGCTGGGAACTGAACTCTACAAGAGCAGAAAGCGCTCTCCAGGGCTGGGCATCTCTCTAGCCATGGGAAGCCCTACCCAACCTTTCCTCTATTGCCTATTGCTATTTTCTTTCTTTCTTTTTTTTCTAAAATACACCATGAATATTTACAAGGTAAAGCATGATGCTGACAATAATGTAAAATAATACTTCTTAGATAGAATAGTTATACAATCCTGGTGTTCTCTACATTTACTATATGAGATACATACTATAATGTAATCACCACAGAAAAAAAACTGAATAGGAGTTTCAAATCTGTCATTTCTCTACAGATATACTGAGATATCATCTTGGATCTTGCTATTTTCTAAGAGACTGAAACCAACCCTAGTTAAAGAAATAAACATAGCTGGGTGGTGGTGGTGGTGCACGCCTTTAGTCCTAGTATTCGGAAGCTAGAAGCAGACTTATCTCTAAGAGTTTGAGACCAGCCTGGTCTACAGAGTGAGTTCCAGGACAGCCAGGGCTACACAGAGAAACCTTGTCTCAAAAAAAAAAAAAAAAAAAAAAAAAGAGAGAGAGAGAGAGAGAGAGAGAGAGAGAGAGAGAGAGAGAGAGAGAAAGATAAACATGAAATGTGAGATAGGTGTCAGATGTGTCCTTCTAAGACACAGTTGATTTCAGCTTGCTTCCGTGTTTGTCTAAATCTAAGCCACACAGTGAATTCTAGAGCTACCTTTCATTCTGATTGAATCCCCGCCAGTCCATGTTAACTGAACCCTACAGCCACCAGGGAGCAGGAAGACAGACAGCCTTGACCGAATGCCAAGACCTCGTGCTAAGCACTGTACTTTTAGATGAAACTCTCTTGGCATGGAAGGTTCCCTTTGCCCTGCTTTCCAGATGAAGGAATGGAAGTTCAGACCCATCATGTCAGTCCTCCAAAGCCCAGAAAACCAGCATCAGCTCCGTCTCTCTAGAGCATCCGTGACATCTTTTCAGCCATCCCAAAGCTTAGTTTTTCCTATGTGACAAGCTCTGTCCTCCCCTGCTTAGGAAGTAGAAAAGAAAACTATTCTCTTAAATTTTTAAAAATTTTATATACATTGGTGTTTTGTCTGCATGTATGACTGGGTGAGGGTGTTGGATTCCCTTGAAACTGGAGTTACAGACAGCTGTGAGCTGCCATGTGGATCCTGGGAATTGATTCTGGGTCCTCTGGAAGTGCAGCCAGTGCTCTTAACTGCTCAGCCATCTCTCCAGACTCCCACAAAAGAAAACTTAGTTCTAGATCTCCTGGATTCTCCCATGGGAAATCATGCTGTGACTGACTTAGGCCCCAGTGCCCGATTTAACCACTTACACTGGTCAGGTATGGTGGTCACACCTTTGACCCCAACAGAGACAAGTGGAGCTCAGTGCGTTTAAAGGCAGCCTGGTCCACATAGTGAGTTCAAGACAGCTAGATCTACAGAATGAGACTTTATCTCAAAAAAAAAAAAAAAAAAAAAAAAAAAAAAAAAAAAAAAAAAAAAAAAAAAAAAAAAAAAAAAAAAAAAAAAAAAAAAAAAAAAAAGAAAAGAAAGAAAGAAACCACTAAAAATCAAATAATAATAATAATAATCACTTACATGGAAATTTGCTAAGGAAATGTTAGCTTAACTTCCCTCACACACTGACAAACAGCAGGTTCCTTTGACACGTTTAGAAGTCTCCTCAGAAACACCTGTGGTGAACTGACACACTTCCTGGACTTCAGAGAAACAAACTGGGGGACGCAGGCAAAAAAGACGCTGTGGAATTTAAGTTCCTGCCAAGAAGCTATGAGAATAAGGTAGACCGGCTTGATCTGTTGGATTTTTAAACTGAATGTTTTATTTTGAGCTAATTGTAGATTTACAGGCAAGTGTAAGACTATATCACAAATCAAAAACAAGAAAAAGAGAGAGAGAAAATAAAAGAAAGAGAGAGAGAGATGGCAGGGTAATCCTAAGTACCTTTTGCTCAATTTCCCCCAGTGGTAATTTCTTGCAAAATGGCATCACAGGGGACCAGGGAGATGGCTCAATGGGGAAAGTACTTGTTACACAAGTCTGAAGGTCAGAGCCTGACTCCTCAGCACCTCCATAGAAAGCCAGCAGGGCACACCTATAACCCTGGTGCAGATATATTGTATATTTAATAAAATCAGCCTAGAATATCAGAAAGAGGAAACAGACCATAATCAATTCTCTTCTAGCCAACTCTCAAATGGAACAGGGTGTTATCTTTAAGGGTCCTCAGCCTGACTGGTCGCTTTTTCAGAATGAATGAAATTTTGTCCTTTATTGCCTTATATGTCTTTCCCACCCAGTATACTTTCCATATCATAATCTTAAAGTTGGGTGTGAACTATTACTGCTTGGCTGTTAGGCCTTGAACTCACAGAAATCTAGAAAGATCTTTGTCTCCTGAGTGGTGGAATTAAGGGAATGGGGTCATTACTTGGTCATCTGTGTGATGGGATTAAAGGTATGGGTCATTATTTTTTTTTACTTTTTTGGCTTGACGGTAAGTAATTTTGTTTTCTGATATTTTAGACTGATTTTATTAAATATATAATATATCACCACAGTGAACTAATGCAAGAAATTGAATACCTATTACTGGTACAAAGAAAATAATGCAAGATGCTTTTTTTTTCCGATTATATGTGCCCCTGTGTAAATCTGTCATCCAATGTAAAGGCCAAGAAGAAATGAGCAGTGAAAGCTGAACCAGCCCACAACTGCTCTGTGCCATTCTATTATCCTCAGCAGAACTGTACCATTCCAAGAGAAATGCCCAAGTGAACATCTCTATTGAACATTACAGGAAAATAACCGAAAACTCTTCAACAGAAACCAATGGCTTCCATTCATACTCTTCAGACTCTAGTGAAAACACAACTCTTCGCTGGTGCTTTCATCAGTCTAAAAACACCATGACAACATATCTATCTTCCCCTTCTAAAATCTCAATAAAATCAGACCTGGCTCTTGCTTGTTCACCACACCACGTCAGCTCTATTAAGGTAGTAGGTCTCTCACATAAAGCCACGTATAAACATGCTTTCTTGTGTTGGTGATATTTGGAGATTTGACTTCTATATATGCATAGGATTTATTAGACACAATGTCCATGAAGGAGACTGCAAAGGCAAAAGGAGGAAAGAACCAGCAGATTGTGAACCCAGCTAAAGGGAGAGACGGGTGGAAGAGCGAAGACAGACCATGGGCAGTAGTGCAGTTCTAATGGAGCTCAAAAGGCTTTCCACTGTGGGGTGGTGGGATGTAGTATAAAGTTTCTGGCCCAAACTAGCCCCAAGATCCAGACCAGCTGTCTCAAAGTCCCAAAGTAACATACAGAAACATAATTTCATGTTGTTTGGCCTATGGCTCAGGCATATTACTTGCTAACTCTTAACTCTCAAACTAACCCATTAGCCAAGTGGCTTAGTACCTTTCCTCAGAGCAGCATTTCTTCTTCTTACCTCTGTCTGCCTGGCATCTCTGTCTGACTCTGCCCTCCTTCCCCTTTATCTATGCTCCAATTTCCCACTTACTTCTAAGATGCCTTGCCATAGGCCAAAACAGTTCCTTTATTATCAGATGATATTCACAGCATACAGAAAGACACCCCACATCAATAGGGCAAAACATAGAGCTCAGTTGGTACAGCACTTGTTCAGCATGCAGGAAGCCCTGGGTTTGATTTCTAGCACCTCATGAAAACTGTGTGTGATGCACACCTATAAAGCTGTAATCAGGAGATAGAGGCAGGAAAATCAGATGTTCTATGTCAACTTCAGCTACAAAGTCAACTGGAGATACTTTGTGAACCTAGCAAAAGAAGGAAAATTCACTAGAAAGTTCTCTGGCCTGCTTTACTTCTCAGAGGAATCTTACATCTGGAAATAATAGCCTAACTTATGTTCATATCTCTGCCACAATCAGCCATGAGTTAGAACAGGTTGAAGGAACCACGGCTCAAGACCACATGATAAAAGCCTTCTCAGGAGACCTCAGGACAGTCAAGACAGTCAGATTAGCTGACAGATCTTGAAAAGAAACTTACAAAAGTCAGGGAGGTAAAGAACAGAGAAATTAAAAAGATTTAGCTGATGTTTCACTTATTTTTGTTTTTGAAATGGAGTTTCTCTGTGTAGCCCTGTCTGTGCTGGAACTCACTCTGTAGACTAGGACTGGCTTTGAACTCAGAGATCTGCCTGCTTCAGCCTTCTAAAGGCTAGGAGTAAAGGTATGGGCTACCACTGCCCAGCATCTGCACTGACTAAAAGCAGAAAAGCTGAAAATTATGACATGTACCTGTGGGCCTAGCCCTGTGGAGGTAGAATCTGAAAGAATCAGGAGGTCAGCCAGGACCTAAGAAGACCCTGCCTCAAACAACAGCAACAAAACTCACACCAAAACACATAAACAACAAAATAAACAGAAATGAGTAATAATGCTTGATTCAAACTGAAATGTTGAGGCTCTAACCCCACAACATGGCTGTGTTTGGAGGTAGGACTTCAGGAGGTAGTTCAGGTTAAATACAGTCGTAAGGGTGAGCCCGACCCACTATAGGCCTTCCAGAAGGGAAATTGGGGCCGGAGCACAGCTCAGGGGTAGAATGTGTGCTTGGCATTCTGAGTTCTAGGAAAGATATCCAGTACCCTGGAAACAAAAAAGGAAGCCGGTCCCTCTTAGTCTCCCTGACTTTCAACATCCCTTATGCTTGGAAAAGAACCGTCACCAGGAACTGAACTCTCCAAACCTTAACTTCTAATCTGATTAACTAGAACTTCCAGAATTATGAGAAATAAAATATTTTGGGGGAAGGTGTTGTTTGGGCATAAATGTTATGTCACATGTAGGGCAAAGTCATGAAGCTCATGGGATGTCAGATCCCCTGGAACTGAATGGAGTTCCTTGAAGTTGTTAGCTCTGGGATGAGGGTGCTGGGAACCAAACTCAGGTCCTCGGGAAAAGTAGCAAGCATTCTTAACCAATCAGCCATCACCTCTCTACTCCCAGTTCTTTCTCTTTTCTCAAGACAGTCTCAGGTAGCCTAGGCTGGTCTCAAACTTACTATGTAGCCGAGGATAACCTTGAACTCGGTAAACCTCCGAGATACTGGAATTACAGCCACCATACCATTTATGTGGTACTGAGGAACAGAGGGGCTTGAAATGCTAGGTGATACTCTATCCACTGAGCCATAACTTCAGCATAAAACATATCTGTCTCTTAGGATATGTAGTCTGTTGAACTTAATTTCTTTGGTGAGCTGAAGTTCCCAGGAGGAAAAAAAGGTTTTCCTGTGTTATAAAGTTAATGCTGCCTGTCTGCCTGGGATTTCCATCACTGTGGAATGTTGTCAATGTGGAGCCAAATTAGAATATCTTTATTCCCCTTGATAACCATTTATTGGTATTTGACCCAACATCTTAGATTATTTTTTGTTTGTTTTTGAAACTGGTATCAGGGCTGGAGAGATGGCTCAGCAGTTAAGAGCACTGACTGTTCTTCCAGAGGACCTGAGTTCAGTTTCCAGCACCCACATGGCAGCTCACAACTGTCTGTAGTTCCAGTTCCCAGAAAATTTAAAAAAAAAAAAAAAAAAAAAAAAAGGGGCTGGAGAGATGGCTCAGCGGTTAAGAGCACCGTCTGCTCTTCCAGAGGACCCGGGTTCGATTCCCAGCACCCACATGGCAGCTAACAACTGTCTGTAGTTCCAGTTCCAGGCAAACACCAAGGCAAATAAATAAATAATAAATAAATAAATAAAGTTTTAAAAAAAAAAAAAAAAAAAAGGAAAGAAAGAAAGAAACAGGTTATCCTGAAGCCAGACTAGCCTTGAACTTACTTTGTAGAGGATGACCTTGAACTTCTAATCCTCCTGGCCCAACTCCCTATTTATAGAACTGTATGTACCACAAAGACCAGTTTTATGTGGTGCTGGGGATGGAACCCAGAGATAGGACTATGCTAGATAGGTACTACTAACTAAACCACATCCCAAATCCCATCAGTATATCCTAAAAATACCTTTAATCCCAACACTCAAGAGGCAGAGGTAGGTGAAACTCTGAGTTCGAGGCCAGCCTGGTCTAGAGTGAACTTTCTGTGTTATCCAGGACTACACAGATAAACCTGTCTTTGGTGGGGGGGTGTACCTTGATTCATGATTTTCTTTTTTGTTCTTGTTATTCTGTTTTCATAACATATTGGAACATAGTATGTGGGGCAACCTGAACCTATGTGCCCTGGCCATAGTTATTAACACACAGCTAAGGGCTTTCAGTACTGATGGAAGCCATGGCCTTGGAACATGTGGTATGTATAGCCAGTCTACCGCTGAGCAACATTCCTACCTATTGTTCTTTCTTTTCTTTATTCATATATACATTTGGGGTCACTAAAGGACTAGGGAACAGGTATGGTAGCATCTGCCTTTAAGTGAAGCATTTCAGAAGCAGAGACAGGGGGATCTCTCTGACTTCAACATCAACTTGGTCTACATAATGAATTCCAAGCCAGCCAAAGCTACAGGGTGAGACCCTATTGTAGCATGAATTCTGGTTGTATTAAAGGAAACTCAGAGCCAGATATTGGGGAAAGGCTGGAATATCAAAGAGAGGAAACACCACAGTCAAATCTCACCCAGCTATCTTCCAGCCTCCTCAGCCTCTCATCACTTCTAGTGCATGAATCTGTCTTTCTATGCCTGCCTTAAATACCTTCTTCGCCCAGTTGTTTCAGATCCAAGTTAAGATTAAAGGTATGGGCTATTACTATTTGGTATTTAGCTTTGAATTCAGAGAAACACAAAAAGATCTCTGTCTCTGGAGTTATGGGATTAAAGGTGTAGGTCATCACTCCAGTCTTTCCCCATGCTGGGGTTAAAGGTGTAAATTACCACTCTCTGACCCTCCTGGATTGACTGTGGGTGGATCTGTTCTTTGATATTCCAAACTAGTTTTATTAAATATATAACATATCACCACACCCTATCTCAATAGATAAATAAATAAATAAATAAATAAATAAATAAATAAATAAAATTAAACAAAGGACTGAAAAGGACAAAAGATTTGGGGAAAGACTGGTAAGAAAGAGAACAAAAAGTCCTTTTCATTATTTCTCCTCCCAATTTTCTTCCACAATAGCCAACTGAGTAAGTTGTTTAGACATTTCTATACCCCTCCCCATTATCCAAGGTCTTACTGTGTAATTCCTGTTGCCCAGAAACTCATGTAGGCCATCGAAGCCTCGAACTCACAGCTGGTTAAAGGCATAGCAACCACCCCTTCCCACAGCCATGCTCTGGAGGAACTCAGACTCACACACTTGATGCTGAGCCACATATCCAGCTCCTATAGCTCAAAGTCTCTTACAGCAGTTTCAAAGCTTCAGGTCTTACTAGATGATTTAAAAAAAAAAAAAAAAAAAAAAAAGCAACTGTGAGCCAGGTTTGTCGGCACTCGGAGCTCTATGACTTGGACTAGCTTGAATAAGAGTTCAGGCCAGCCACAAAGAAACTCTGAGCTCTGAACTACCTTCAAAGGCTTCATGCTTCAGCCGATTCCCCTCCTCAGATTCTCCCACATCCTACCAAAGATCCTAAGGCTGTGTCCACACTGAGCCTAAGCTCCACCACCCAGCTCTGGCTGCAACTCCCACACTTAACTTCCTACCCACACTTATGAAAAGCCCTATCCTCATGTCTTATCACTGCTAGGTACTGCACTCCCTACCCCTCACTGTTTGTTCTCTTTCCGTGAATACTCTCTCTGGTCCTTTTCATTCCAAATGCACCAGTACATCAAGCCTCTGCTGGCTTCTCCAGTCAGCTAGATACTTCCTCTTCTGCTCCTGAGATATTTTCTCCATCATGTGATGCTGCATTTATCAGATAGGTAAAACTATTTATGATAAAATACAACAAGTATAAGTACTGTATTTATACAATGTTTTGCTTCTCTACTAAACCATTAACAGATTTTGTTCAATTCATTTTTCTTTTTTTTTTTTAACTTTATTTATTTATTTATTTGCCTTGGTGTTTGCCTGGAACTGGAACTACAGACAGTTGTTAGCTGCCATGTGGGTGCTGGGAATCGAACCCGGGTCCTCTGGAAGAGCAGACGGTGTTCTTAACCGCTGAGCCATCTCTCCAGCCCCTCAATTCATTTTTCACGTGCAGTGACATAGTATGGGGTGTGTATTATGGTCTGAGCAAATGATTCCTGATTTGTGTGTGAATGTGTGTGTGTTTGTTTTTATGGGTCAAACTTAGTCTCCTGACATGTTAGAGAAGCAAGGAGTCCACCATCCCTCCACTTCTCAGTACCTGAATAAATTTGTAAAGTGTTTACACTTTAATTTCTAGCTTTCTGATTGCCTAAAGCACTTAATGTTCAATACTATTTCAGGATACCATCCTCTTTGAATCCCTTTGTTTGTTGGAGAGGATGCTGGGGCACCAAACCTAGTGTCCCATGAATGCTAGGCATATGTTTTATAATTATATATGTGTTCATTTATTGATACAAGGTCTTACTAGGTAGCCTTGAGTAGCCTGAAAGTTGCTAAATAGGTCAGACTGCCTTAAATTCACAGCACTCTACCTACCTCTGCCTCTCCAAGTGCTGGAATTAAAGGCATGCACCTAATCTAAACCCTCACTAAATAGTGACTCTTGTCAACCTAAAACACACCTCTCATCTCACTCAGCTTAGTCTCTCCACTCTGCAGGCTGCATGGTCCATAAAAAGTTTTCCTTCCTTGTAACAAACACTTTTATTACCATATATTACTGATATAATGGCTTCTTTATAATATATATATTATATTATATATATATCTCCTAGTTTGAGACAGGGTTTTTTTTGTGTAGCCTTAGCTGACCTGGAACTCATTCTGTAGACCAGGCTGACCTCAAACTCATAAAGGTCCACCTGCCTCTACCTCTCAAGTGCTGAGATTAAAGGGCACTCAGCTGTGGTATGTTAATATACAGCATAATGTATTCCATCACACCCACACAAGCCCTCTTCCTTACAGTCCTTCTGTTGGTTCTACTTTCATGCGTATGCCCCTTGTGTGCACCATCACTAGGGTGTTTACGGTACCTGTCTTCTGCAAATAATCTCTTAGTTCCCAAGTAGAACATCTGTTCAGCATGGTCCTTTCTCTTTCCAGTTGCTTTCTTTTTTCTCTCTTGTTTCTTTTTTTTTTTTCTATTTTCTTTTTTTAAATTTTCTTTTTTTTGTTCTTTTGAGATTTTATGGTTATGTTTTTGTTTGTTTGAAGTGGAGTTTCTGTGTGTAAAGCCCTGGCTGTCCTGGATCTTGGTTTGTAGACCAGGCTGGCCTCTGCAAGGGGATTAAAGGCATCCGCCCACTTTGTGTGGACATTAAAGTCATTTGCCACCATGTCCAACTCCTCTTGCTTTCTATCTATCTTCTACAATGTTTTCTGAAACTTGGAGGGGATGATGATACAGATGTCCTATTTATGACTGGACAATTATTCTCTGTACTTTGACTAGTTATGAGTCTGTGCAGTCATTGCTGACTAGTGCAAAAAGAACCTTCTCTAGCCAAAGCTGATAGCAGTTTGAACAGGCAAGAACATAGTTATTCAGCGGGCAATTTTTTTTTTAATTAAAACTTTATTTATTTATTTTCCTTGGTGTTTGCCTGGAACTGGAACTACAGACAGTTGTTAGCTGCCATGTGGGTGCTGGGAATCAAACCCGGGTCCTCTGGAAGAGCAGACGGTGCTCTTAACCGCTGAGCCATCTCTCCAGCCCCTCAGCGGGCAATTTGAAAGGCACTTCATGCCCTCTTTTCACAACAGAAGAAGCTTTCCTGCTAGAGTCTATGGCCTCTCCTACCTCAGTCTGACCAGGGTTTGCCATAGCAGAAGTGAATTTCCTCCTGTAGAGCAGGCCTCAAATCTAATGAAAGAGTGGTTGGTTACCCTGTGAGAGACTTGGCAGACTGCACCGATTGGCCGTCGGTTGGTGATGCTGCACATAGGTTCATAGCTGAGTAAGGCTGCCGATGATAATCCCTCCCAGCAGCCTGCATAACACCTTGAGAGAGCTAACAGTGTAAAGATTCCTGGCACGCACAGAGGTGAAGCCAGCTTGGTGCCAGTGGAACGTACCCAGGGCACGCCCCTACGTGTGGCTATGTAAATCCGTGCCCACCCGTTCTCTTAAAAGGAGACGCCACGTTGCACTCTGTCTCTTCTCTTTAAAAAAAAAAAAAATTAATTATTTTTATTTTATGTGAATCGATGTTTTCCCTGAATGTATAACTGTGTAAGGGTGTCAGATCTCAGAACCACAGCCATCAGCTGCCATGCGGATGCTAAAAATCGAACTCAGGTCCTTTGGAAGAATCGTCAGTGCTTTTAACCACTGAGCCATCTCTCCAGCTCCTGTCTCTTCTCTTTTATGCATCTCTGCTCCTGTACTCACCTGAATAAACTCTCCTGTGGCCCTGGTATGTGTGTGTGTCTCTTCTCACGGGCAAAACCAACAGACAGGGAGCGAGCGTCCAGGCCGGTTCCAGCTGTATTTCTCCAGGTTTTGTGACCAATACAAGTGATGACTTTACTGGTTTTGGGAGCTTCCCTGGCCAACAATTTGTGCAGTGGTCCACAGTTGGCATCGGGAGGTTAAGAACCCATGGCTTTTGGAGGGCAGCTGTATCTACCCACACAGGATGATCCCACTGAAACGTTTTAAAATTTCGTTAGTAAGCTCATCAAGTATCCAATTTCCTTTGGCTTTTCCATCCATTCCTAGTTTTGATTAGCTGACCCTCTCCCTCCACTGGTGGGAGTAAGGGAGGGACGGAGACAGGGCTGGGGAAGAGCTTTACCTAAATTGTAAAGCAACAGTCTATTACATTTTGTTATATCTGCAAAACACTTGCCAACTTTTTTATTGCCCTCTGCCTCACCTAATGACTCAGGTATGCTCCCGTATAGATAAGAACAAGGAGACTCAGATTCTAATGACCAGCTAAGGCATTCTTCTCCCGGGTGATGTCATCAACCTGTCAGCTGATTCATCCTGTGGGTGTTAGATTTACAATCCAAGTCTGAAAAACATTTTGAATCCTTGGCGATGATCCTCTGCCAAAGTTTTCTTTGCATGCCTGGTTAGTCATTCCTTACACAATCTACCTGAATTTTTTTTTAAAACTTTATTTATTTATTTATTTGCCTTGGTGTAAACTCATTCTTTTCAAGTCTAACAGTCCCCTCTATTCTGTCTCCTGCTCCCACCCCGTCCCCTCTCTCTTTTAGGTACTGCAGAGTGAACCCAGAGTCCCTCACTGCTTTGTAGGCTCTTATCCCTGAGGAACATCTCCAGGCCTTCCCTGCCTTATCCTAGAACACAAGATAGCCTATTAAAACTCAGCTCTGACCATATCCATGCACACGTTCAATTCAACAGACCTGGCAGAAATAAGGATATTCTAAAGAAAATAAGTGTGTGTGTGTGTGTGTGTGTGTGTGTGTGTGTGTGTGTGTGTGAGAGAGAGAGAGAGAGAGAGAGAGAGAGAGAGAGAAACTGACTCAGACTATTGAAACAATGGACCCCCCGAGGAAATGGGAATTTCCCAAAGGAAACTCCTGTTGACAAAAGGGAAAGGCCTCAGCCTGAGGATTTTGTTTCTCACAAAGAGACTTCACACAGTTCTATCTAGTCAGACCACCCTCCAGCATGAGAGGAAAGCCCAAGGATAGGTGGGACCACAGCTTATCCTGGACTGCTCAGTGTGTGTACCCCTGGCCCTCTATTTAAACTTAAATTTTATTTCAGGACCCCAGAGGGGAAGTTGCGGAGAGGTTAACTATTACGAAATATTTGTACACTGTGTGAACATGTGTCACTGTGATTGGTTTAATAAAGGCAGAAAACTCTGGGGAAAAGAAAGAGGAAGTCCCCAGGCAGACATGGAAACAGGTGTGCAAAATGGGAGAGATAATAGCCACGTGGTAGAACGTAGATTGATAGAACATATGCGTACAAATTGTAGAAGCTAGTGGACAAGCCTAAGCTAAGGCCAAGCTTTCATAATTAAGAAGTCTCCATGTCATTATTTGGGAGCTGACAGAAAAAGACTTACTACAGTTTACCTGTCTCTTTGTCCCTCTTCCCACTGCGGCCCCATTAAGCAAATCTTTTTCTGCTTTTCACCGTTTTTTCGTTTGTATTTTGTTTTTTTGTTTGTATTTTGTTTGTTTTTATTTTTGAGACATGGCTTCACAGAGGGCTCTAGCCAGCCTGGAGCTCTCTTAAGTAGATCCTCCTGCCTCTGCCTCCAGAGTGATGGTATTAAAAACATGTGCCAGCCACCACCACACACTGCCTTCCGCTTTTTCCAGTGGCTTACTGGTTGGGTGGCCCGCCCTGGCTGGGGACACGGGTTTTGATCGATCCATCTAAATTTGGTTAACATCCTTCTGGTCTAATTTATCTTTGCATGAGGAGCGGATGTTCTCGCAGCCGCCACCAAAGTCGCCTCCTGCACTTTAGGGTGACTAATCCGTTCCTGCTTTGGAGCGTGGAGTACAGCACACGCGCCCGCACACACTCAGCCCTGGAACCGACCCGGGATTCCCAGCCTGCGGACGCTTCCATTGCAGCCAGCGGGGAGGGGACACCGGCTCCCGGAACACCTCTCTACCGACGTCCTGTGACCTCAGCCGCCCCGCCCTCTCCACCCTGTGTCCCGCCCTCCTCCATCTCTCTCTTTCCCCGCGATCCCTCCCCGGCAGAAGCCGTCTCCACCCGACTGCTCCCGGGTCCTGCGCACGGATCCCCCCGCGACCGCCACGTGGTTGCGCTCGCCCTGCCGCCACTCGCCGGTGACTCCGCGGCGCTCGCCCGCCCGCCCGCGCATTCGGTGAGCTGCTGCCGCCGCGTCTTCTCCGCGGCTTGGCTCGCCCGGTTCTTACGGAAGGAGCGCCCGCAGCGTACCGGTCCCTCGCCTTCCCCATCCCCGCTCCGCTCGGCCCGGCTCGTCTGCGTGGCGGCGGCGCCCGGCATGTATCAGAGCCCGCGGCGGCTCTGCTCGGCCCTGCTGCTCAGGGACGCCCCCGGCCTGCGCCGCACGCTCGCGTCCGGCCCGCGTCGCACGCTCACCCCGCCGGCGTTCGGACCCCGGCCCGCGTCTCCGCGACTGCAGGCGGCGGCCTCCGGTGCCGCGAGGTCGCATCCCCGAACAGGTGAGTGCGATCGCGGAATGAATGGGCGGCCGCGGGCTCGCTCGGGCTACCGGGGTCGGTATGTCTAGCTGATCTGCTTGAAGCCCCGGAGGCCACAGTGACCCCCAAATGGTCTCACGCTTTGTTTCGTCTTATCCACGGATGCAGGGCGGCTGCGCTCCGGTTCCCCAGACTGCTTAGGAACATCTTTATGAGGGAGAAAAAAAAAATCTAAAAATGATGCTTGATTGTGGCTTTGCAGGGCCCACGGGCTCTGAATCTTCCACAAGCTGCACATGTTGACTCTTTACGGGTTTTTTTTGGGGGGTGGGGGCTTCCACTTAAATTTCTGGGTGAAGAAATTGTAAATCGGCCTTTCACCAACAGTCAGTCTTATACATCACCCTTGGGTTTTGAGTGCCCTCTTTCTGCCTAAGGACAGATTGCCACGGCACAAACTAAGTATGATTTTTAAATTAATAGTTTCTCCCTCAAATCAAAGCAATTATTTCATGTAGTCTCTCCTTCAAAACTAGCAATTACTTTGTAATACTTTTCTAGAAAGTGTAATTTGATTGTTATCTCAAATTAGGTTATTGCTGTCTTAATACATTTGTATGACCATTCTTATTTTACTAGGGTACATTTTGGTGAGTTTTGGATTAAATGACAGATTTGATACTAGAAAGTAGGTTCATTGAGGCTTTCTTTTTTTTTTTTCAAGACAAGTTTTGGTCATGTGGCTCTGGCTGTCCTTAACTGAATTATGGACACCATGCTGGGCTCGAATTTATAGAAATCTGCCTGCCTCTGCCTCCCTAGCAATGGGATCAAAAGACACGTCCACTGCCCCGTTGATTGAAGCTAAAACATTAAACTATAATCACGTTACTGGCAGACATTTAGACTGCATGTTGGCTTGTTTTATTTTATTTTATTTTAATTAAGGTGTTAAAATGGGTGTGGTGGCATACATCTGTAAAATCAGCACTCAGGAGTCCAAAGATTTGAGGGGTTCCCCCACCCCAATACAAAAGTAAAAGTGTTAAACTGCTGATTAGGAGAGTGTTTTGCTTTAGAAATGGTGAAATCCAGAGCCATGCCCCCACCTCTGAGTCTATAAAAATTTGACACATCATGAAATAACTGTTGGAATGAATACCACCAATAACTGGTTTTTGTTTTCTTGTTGGTTGTTTTCATTAGGTTTAAGGGTGAAAATGTTGCCCTGGTACCAGCTCAAATTTTAACACCCCTTCCCCAACTCCTTCAGACACCATTATTTGTCATTAAGCACATCTTGTGTAATACAGATCAGGTAGGCTGTGATAAAGGAGACAGTTGTTTTTGCACACCTTTAATTGGGAGGCAAAGGCAGGTGATTTCTTGAGGACAACCTGAGTGAGTTTCCAATACACAGAGAAGCCCTGGGGGTGAGGTGGGGTTAGAAATCCCTTGGTTTTATGTATGGGCCTTTGTCCCTAGGTAAAAAGGGAACATGGATGGGGAAGCGGTGGAGTGGCTTTTACATGTACCAGGCCCTAAATTCCATCTCTGGCAACCAGACTTGTAGCATTTTTGGGTCCTTAGACTGTTTTAGACAGTACAGGGTGTAGGCAACTTTTTTGTTTCCTTGTAGCTGCTTTCTCTTCAGCTGTTAGGGGAAGGATTACAGTGGTTGGTCCATTGCTCCCCTTGTTCAAGATCTTCACACAGCCTCACTCCCCTCTAGTGCTTTAATATGGAAGATTCTGTAATGTGTACTATTGAAGATTCTAAGCTTTAGGCTATTCAAAGGGCGTTCTTTTCATTAAGAGGTTAGATTTGGGGCCAAGGAGCTTGCTACCAAGGCTGAAGACCTCGCTTAAAATCCAGGGTTGTACATAGCGGAAGAAGAGGGCCGTGTTCTGGCATCCACGTGTGCATATACAACAAAGCAATTTTCAGGCAGGTGAGCTATTTAAGTAGATGACAGGCAGGAGCGTTTGTTTTGTTTTTTTGAGACAGGATCTCAGTGTAGCCTTTACAGTCTAGAACCCTGCATCCATGTGTTCAGACCAAAGGTGCTGCTTGCCTAGAAGTCCAGTTTCAGGGCCATCCTGGGCTGCTGAAAATGAGTTCCACACTGTGTGGATTGAGATCCTTAAGGGAGGGGGTTCTCCCAAAGGTTTGTTAATTAAATGAAACACCTGGTTTATTTTCCTGGTTAAATCTGCAGAGTCAGGAGGGTTAGGGACAAGGTTCCTTGCACCATAGTGACCATTCTTGATAATTTCAGGACTCAGAAGGTGGCCAGCGCTTGAGCTGGACTTTGAGAATAGGTTTAGGATTGAAAGGGTGGAGTATGAATCAAAAAGGAAAGGAAATTAAAGACGGGTGTGAGAAGATACATTTTTGCAGAGTGGGCAGTATTTTCCAAAGTATCTTAAAAACATTTGATTTTTAAGAACTCAGATTATTGAGTTAGTTAAATTGAATGGTAGTACCCAGATGTAGTGCTATCTTATATTTAATAAAATCAGCCTGTAATATCAGAGAGAGGAAACAGATCACAGTCAATTCTCACCCAGCCAACTTCTCAAGTTAAAAGCTATCTTCAAGAGCCAGGTTGGTCACTTCTACAGAATAGTCTGCCTACCCTAGCCTTAAATGTCTCCCCCACCCAGTTTCACTTCTGTGTTCAACTCTGCATCATAATCCTAGAGATAGGATTGATGCTTCGAGCTACTACTGTTTGGTATTTAGGCCTTAAACTCACTGAGACACAGAAAGATCTGTTTCCTGAGTGATGGGATCAAACCCTCATGGCTTGGCTATGGGTGATTCTGTTCTCTGATATTCCAGGCTGAGTTTATTAAGTATAAAATATGTTACCGAACCTAGGTTTCATATTGAAAAGAAAATAACAAAGATCCCAAATCTTTTATTCCTTCCTCCTCGCTTTTAAATATTCATTTTTAAGTCTCTGTGTGTGTGTGTGTGTGTGTGTGTGTGTGTGTGTGTGTGTTTATGCCACGTGTGTGGGAGTACTTGAGACCAGAGAGGGCTTCAGATCCTGGGGCTGGAGTTAGGGGGACCTGCCCCCCACCCCTGGAGGGTCTGGAAGAGCCGAAGTACTCTGGACTCCTCCTTCTCTTCGACTCCTCCTTCTCTTCGCTCTCTTCCGGTTAAACCCAGACCCTTGCTCCTTTTAAGCAGATTTTTTTTTTCTTTTTGAGAAAGGATCTCATGTTGTCAAGGCTGATCTTGAACTTTTTTAATGTGGCTACAGATAACCTCAAACTCCCCTTAATTCTTACTTTACCTACAAAATGCAAGGATTACAGGCGTGGGCCAAGCAAGTAGATTGTCCCAAGACAACACAACAGACTTATCCAGAAGGCCTTGAAGCAGCTGAAAGCTGGTCCACCCCTTTTGTGAGGAGCAGTAGTCAGACCCCAGCACAGTCATAATCTAACTTGTGTCTTGCAAATGGGTGTACTTAAGAGGTGAGCACAGCCCTTTTGAGTCACCATGTACAGTATTTTATGGGCTTAAAAGGGAACCTTAGGGGGTGATCTTAGTTTGCTTTTCTCTCTGAAGCATCCTGAATTGAGGCAGCAGTGGCTGAACAGTTATCTGTGGGCTTGGGAAAGCCATGCTCCAGATCCCTCCTCCTCCTCACTTCATGAAGAGTTGGCTGGATCAATGTTATCTACCACTGGAACATAGTGCACTTTTTTTTTTTTCTTGGTTCAGTTTTGAAAGCAAATACTAGCTCAGCAGAGAAGGCAGCTTATTTGGTAGGCCCCTTAGCTATGTGAGTGAGCTGGTTATGAGGAAGAAGTGGAAAAGCCTGTAATTATCAGGCTTCTACAGAAGAAATGATTTTTCTTAGGAGGAAATAAGGTATCATTTCCTGTAGTATTCAGTGGAAGTTTAAATACAAGCTGGGATTCTGTGTGTGTGTGTGTGTGTGTGTGTGTGTGTGTGTGTGTGTACACATTATTAATGCATCAACTGATTGCTCTATGTCCACAGACTTTGTTTAATAGTATACCTCCTGTTCCACATGCTAGTTACAGCAGGAATTGAGAGTAGCCATTGTGGATGGATCCATAGGGGAAACAGAGGTAGAAGAAAATGTACACAGGACTGGTAGTGGGCAGGGAGAACAGCTTCATGACTGCAGTTACAGATTTGATTTCCTCGAGAGAAATCTGATGGATTCTGTTCAGCAAGTGCCTCTGGTGCTTCTGCAGGGCTGGGAATATTTTTATGAACTTGGCTCTGCCTTTCCAAAGGGGCTCCTTTTTTTCCCTCTAATTTTATGTATGTTTGTGGGTATTTTGCTTGCATTTATGTCAGTGCGCCATCTACATACCTGGTGCCTGGGGAGGTCAGGATTCCCTGGAATTGGAGTTAGTGGTTGTAAGCTACTGTGTAGACCCTGGGGAAGACTAAGTACTCTTGACTGCTGAGCCTTATCTTCAGCCCCAACTACTACTTAGAAGTTTAAGAAGATTCTGAAGGGATGGGCTTTGCCTGAAGGAGAAGTAAGGCCTGTGTTTTGGGAAGAGGAGGAGGAAGATGGACAGCCAGCCACATGTTAGGGCTTACCTCTGACTCTTGGATTTACTGGGCAGCAATAGGCTCTTCACTAGTGGTTTTTAGCAAATAATTGGAACTTGAGGAATCATCTACCTGAGTGTCTAGCTCTGTGGTAAAAACCATTTGGTAAGCTATGTTGTTTTGGATTTATTTTGTCCTGATTGTCTTTTGCTGTGCTGAGGGCTGATCTGGGAGACAACCCTGAGGTCCCCAGCTAGAATCTGTTCTATTCCATAGCAGGGTCTTCCTGTCTTAAATGAGTGAGCTCGGCATGTCAGAGGTGGACACAGGTGTCCAGAAGGAAGAGGAAGAGTACAAATGTCTCTAAACTTTGCTCTTTTTTCCAGTATCAAAAATGTTAGGAACCCAGTCTGGTTTTCTGAACTTTGATACTTATAAGTGGAGCTTGAACATTTATTGATGTTCTGACATGGCCATGTGGAATGTAGGGAGACTCACTTCGCTAAGTAAGGGCTTTAGAAGCCTGCCCTAAATTTTTTATTGATGATTTTCTTATACCTTCAAAAATTAGATTGGATTCCTGGCATATAACAGCTACGGGGTAAACGTGATACTCCCATAAGCCAATATGGTGCTGGGTGAGATGAGAATTCCAGGCATGCAGTGGTCATGTGGCAGACTCCATGTGCATATGGAGGGCACACCCCTAGGCGTGGCTATGTAAATCTCTGCCCACCTGCTATCTTAAAAGGAGACACCACCTTGTACCAGCCTCACTATATATCCTTGCTATATTCTCACTCTACAGCAAGCTTAAGGCCAGCCTGGGAGGCATGTGATCCTGTCTGAAAAAGTATATAATAAATACACTAAAGTCAGAATGTAAACTCATGGTTCAGCTCTTCATTCAGTCCTCAGAACCAGCAAGAAAGTATTAGTGACATTTCTGGGAAGTCCCTTAGTCCTAGAGCACTGCTTCTCAGGCTTCCTGTGTCTTCCCTTCTTATGTGCCCTTTCCTGCAACTCTAAATTCAGTGCTGAGCATTGACTCCTGTGCCTCTTGCACGTGAGGTGCCGTGGTCACTGGCACTGAGCTGCATTCCCAGTTTGCGGGCTCTGGGTGGGAAGGGGTCTAGGCAGTGGCAGTTAGGCCTCTGTAGAAGAGGAAGCCAGTGGAAACCACTTTATGCCAAAGGTAAGAACGCTGCCTTCTGTTGTAACCCTTAATTTCCCTGCTCAGAAATACCCTTGAAAAGCGAGTGGGACGATGCAGGTTTGTGGTGCCATCCCTCAAGAGGCTGAGGCCAGGGGAAGTTAAGTTTGAAGCCTGCCTGGTGTGCAGAATGAGGTCCCATCTCCAAAACAATAGCACCAACAGAAATCAAAGGGAAGAAAGCTAAGTAAGCATGCCCTGGGTGTTTGTTCATAGATTGCTCCAGGTCTTTAAGGACAGGTTTGCTTAGAAGAGCTAAAATACCACCCACTTTTCTTTGGAGCTTTATCTGATTCTGTCCTGCAAGCAAAAGCATGTGTGGCACATTCCGAGTGTTCATTTTGCTACCTTGATCTGGAACCAACGGGCCCAGTGACATAGTTGTGGTGTGCCAGGTAACGAGTTACAATTTTACTTTTTCGGTTGGTGACAAGTGTCATTGAATGGCCCTTCACGTGTGGCCTGGGGTGGCTTCCCACTCAGATTTGTTCTCAGTTTGTTTGACCTGATCATTTTTGCTTGACCTCCCAACTGATGACAACCATGTGCTGCCACTCCCACAAGGCTCTGGAAATTCTTGTATGAAAATTGCTGTTTTTTAAGTGTAGAAACCCTGGCTGACTTTATTATACATGTAAACTCTGGGGTTGGGAGTGGAGCAGAGGAAGAAGCAGGTGACAAGGTCTTAACCATATAGTACTGGCTGACCTGTAACTTATTAGGTAGACCAGCCCGAACTTGAACTCACAGAGCCCCACCTGCATCTGCTTGCCTCGTGCTAAGATTAAAAGTATAAGCAACCATTCCCAGCTGAATGAAAAAGTTTCATTTTAATAAAAGTTAAAACATGAGTTGGCAAGCTTTCTGTATAGAGCCACCCGGTAGATGTTTTTCGGCTTCTGTACCCATGTGTAACCCTCTCAGTTGCAGTCTGAGAGATTACACACAGTATGTAACATACAAACTTAACTCATGGGCATTGAAATGTGAATTTCATGACCTTTTCACATGTCATGGTATATTGCTGCTAAGTTTTTCTCAGCTACTTATCACTATGGAAGAAAGTAAAGGTGTTTTATAGATGGTTAGCAGCAGCACATTGCCAAGGCAACAGCAGATTTGGGCCGTAGTTTGTGGAGCCTGCTGTACAGAACTCTGTTATCAATAGAATATCCCTGTGGGCTTTCACAGCTGTAAGAGCAGGTCACTATTTTAATGTCAGGGATGAGATGCTGCCAGTGAGTGTGTACATGTATTTGTAAAAGGATTTCTTTTGAGATATTTCCTAATGAGGCTGCCTGAAAACATGGCTTACCCTCTTCTGGAACATGCTTTGGCTTTCTCATCTACTCTGACTTCCTGCTGTTCTTGGATTGTGACACTGTGTCTAGGTGCGTGTATTTTTAGATTGAGAGTTATGACCTTCGCTGGATATCTCTAGAAATGCCACTCAGGTCATGTCACTGCTTTGTACACTTTGTGCTGTACCAGCGTGTGCCTTAATGGCAGTGACGTCGACAGATAGAGGAGGTGAAACTTGACCTCTGATGATTCCTGGCACAGGACAGGGGCTGCTTTGTGTGCCTGGCCACTTCCTGCAGGAGCCAGCACTATTGGAAATGCTGGCACTCACAGACCAAGGGGCAGGTAACTTGCTCCAGAGCCCAAACTCCAATCTAGCATCAGTTTCTTGTCTGGAATGGTGACTTACAAGATTGCTAGGAAGAATAATGGGAACACAGAAGTAATCTGGCCTGTTCTTTAAGCCCCAGAAGTGTGTTTGGTTAGACACTAGAGAATGGCTAACATTAAACCAATCATTTAGATGTACTGGAGTCCTCTATTCACAGTCTTAGTGCCAGAGATTGAACTCTGGGTCTTGCCCTATTATTTTATTTGGCCATACTGGGTAAATGCTCTACCATCATACATCTGTCTCCAGGCCTCTTAAGGTTTTGTAAAGCACTCTACTGTGTCCTGCTCTTGCCCTTTGTGATAGCTGTTCCACAGCAGTACACACTGCCAATCTTAGCACTGGGGCTGTGAATGGAAAAAAGAAAAGTTCAAATATCCAAGAACAACTAAAGTTTGTTTAAAAACAGGTGGTGATGCATTTGGAAGGCAGAGCCAGTCAGATCTCTAGCAGTTCCAAGCCAGCCTTATCTACCTACCAAGGACAGCCAAGGTTACACATGTCTAGAAACCATGACTTAAAAAAACAAATAAAGCCAGTAATGTGAGGACATAGACCTAGACATGGGTGCTTGAATATTGGATTTCTTAAAAAATATATTAAATATTCAGTACAGTCAACACCCCTGGAGGATACTTTGTGTGAACTTTTACCTATTTGCCCCAAAGTATTATTGTGGCGCCAACTCTTACAAGCTTAATTGAGAAAATTAACTACCGAATTAGCTGTCTTAACATTTTGAGGTAGTTCGGCGCATGGCCAGCAGATGGCAATATTGGACTAGTGATATTATGTTGTGCACTTCAATATACCAGGTTTCCTTGGGCCCAAGCTTGATCAGCTTCCAAATTCCCCAAGGTGTATGCCTTGACAGTTCTGGATTTAGCTTATTCTTTACCTTTTGGTTTTAGGTTTTTGTTTTGTTTTGTTTTTCATTGGGTCACTCTGGAGATACTAAGCTCAAACTGAGAAACATTATCCACTGACTGGACAGTTGGAATTGAAGAGTAGTTGGATAATTAGAGCTTTGGAGGTGTCTTCTGTTGATTTGCTTCTAGGACTGCTTGGCAACTAGGTGGGACCAGTCAGTATGGGTCTCAGCTATTGAGATTGCCTCTAAAAGTCTAATTAGAAATGAAAAGCTGTGTTATTTAATTCACCATCCTTCCCATGCAGCTAGCAGCTGTTATAGCCCAGTCAGACCCTTGCCAAGAGACGCAGTCCTGGGTGCACCTCTGTCTCTGAAGATAAAGCTGGATATCTAAGTACAGTCTTGCTTTTTGTTTCAGTGGTGGGTGTTTGCCTGGCTCTGGCTCTGTAACCCTGGCTGACCTGCAACAGTGTAGACTTGGACTTGGACTTGAAGTGATCTTCTTACTCTGCCTCAAGTGCTAGGACCAAAATTTGTGCCAACAAACTTTATTAAATTTTCTCTGCAGTATAGAGTGGTGCATGCCTTTAGTTCCAGCACTTGGAGGTGGATACAGGAGGATTAGGAATTCCAGGCCAAACTCTGTTGAAAACAAGTTTGAAACCAGCCTGGGCTACTAGAGACCTTAAGACTCCATTTCAAACAACAGAAGCTCACCTTTTAATTCTCTAAGTACCTTTATTTTGAGATAGCCCACATTGTTTTGAACTCATGTCGAAGAGTACAAAGTGGAGCTGAACTTGAGTGTTCACTCACTGCCAGGAGTACCACATCTTCTTAGGAATAACAACCCTGAATTCCATCCACCCTGCACCCCAGCCCTAATAAAATGTAAAGAAATTTTTAGGCAATATTTTTGCAAAATTGGTTTCGATGTGTCATTTTCTTACCTTCATAATCATCCTGAACTTATAAAGATGTAACAGTGAAAATGTCAACTGAATTACCTATTGACAGCAGTTAGAAAGAAAAACGTCAGTATAAAATTGGTTGCCACTAGCTAGTTGAGAATCCTATCTTCGGTAGGAGAAAGGGCAGGATTTCTTGTGTATTGGTAGATCTCACTCAGCTTTGCTTGTAGAATACTGTGAAGAGTTTTGGATGCTCCTGTGAGCTAGTCTATGCCCCTGGGTCGTATCATAAGTACAAGGGGATATTTTTGAAATTCCGAGTGCTAGTGGGATGTGCTGCCTTACAGTGTAATGTGGTTAGGTGCTTATTCTGTCCAGGGAATGGTGCTCTTGGGTTACTGATGCGGCAGTGGGCTCCTTAAAGTTAGGCTGGCTCTCCATTATGCTAGCTTGTGACTAAATGAAAACTGGCATTTTCTAACTGATAAGCCAACTTAAGAGCTGAGGTGAAAATGTAAATTAATTTCCCTGCTGTTCATTTTTGCCTATCATAATTTCAGCAATAGATGGCACATGGCTCCTGTAAGTATTTATTTTTAATCGAAAGGAAAAATTGGCAGAGTATGCTTTTCAATTCAAATAAATCCATACCATCCACCTGCATGCCGGCCCTTCACATTCCTTGGGATGGCCCTTCAGCAGCTTCAACTCCCAACCTATATTACATAACAGCCTGTGATGTGCTTACCCTGTCTTGAGAATGGTGATACTGTTTTAATCTTGGAGTATAGGTGAGTTCATTTCTCTTGAATACATGCTTGGAAGTAAAATTATTGTGCTTTTCACTTTTTAAAATAATAACAAACTATTTTCAAAATAGCTATACCATTTTAAATTTGCATAAAACAATATACTGTCCATAGATAATTGGCTCCAATTAGTCTCTTTTGGTTTTTCAAGATGGTTTCTCAAGCTTTGGAAACTGTCGTACACCAGGCTGGCCTCGAACTCACAGAGATCTGCCTGCCTCTGCCTCCTGAGGGCTAGGATTAAAAGCATGTGCCACCCCCTCCACCCGACCCTTTTGTGGCTCATGCTTTTGAGTACTGTTTGTAAGAACTCTACAAGTTTTTCTGCTGCCCTTTCCTTAGAAGTATAATTTTTAGCTGAACAAGTGGCTTACACCCGTAACAACTGTCCTGGGCAGGTGTGGCCTACGGTGTCATACTTTGCCTCACAGTTGAGTTGTGTGTTTTGTTGTATTGGAGAATTAAACCCAGGGCTTTGGACATGCATGCAGATAAGTACTCTACCACTGAGCTCTAGCCCTACCTTCCATTGATTGATTGAGGCTGGCCTTGAACTTGTTAATAGGCCACACAACTCATTCCTGCCTCAGCTTCTAGAGCAACTGGATTCTAGCTCTTTGCCAGCAGGCCTGGCTCTGGTCTTTGTTTTACTTGTTGATTTTATTTATGTGTATGTCTGTATGAGTGTATGCTACTTGTGTACCAAGCCCAAGGAGGCCAGAAAATGGTGTCACATTATTTGGAACAAGTCATAGCAGTAGGCAGCTGCCTAGTGTAGGTGCTGTCCCCATTGCTTATATGTTTGGGTATTTTCCGTGTATGTTGATGTGCAATTCGGACATTCCTGGTGCCCATGGAGATCAGTAGAGGGTGTCAAATTCCAGGCCCCTGGGAACTGAACCCAGGTGTTTTTCAAGAGTAATAATCTTAACTGAAGAGCCATCTCTCCAACATTACATACCCCATTCCCCAAGTTGGTTAGATTTTCAGAATAACATTAGACACCAAGATATGGGTGCCAGAGTGCTATATGCCATAGTGTGTTAGCCCTCAGGATCAGGAATGTGTTTGTACACAGCAGTTACATCCATGTCTGGACATGTACACCATGGGAAGGTAAGCATGAATTCTCACTGCTGTCTCTCTTAGCATTACAGCATCCCTGGTCTCTCTCTTCCTTTACCTAGAGTGACCTTTAACCAGGGACACCCTGGTTTTCGCCACCTACCCCTTTGTTTATTTGTTCATAGGCCATTGGTTTCTGAATTATTTAGGCCTTACCGTATGAGAAAGGACTTTAACAAGTATAATGTGTGACTACTACTAGTTTCTCTGTTGGAATCCCTGTGCTTGGCTGGTGAAACATTGTTTCCCAAAGCTATGTAGATCACAGCTTCCTTTATTCTAGACTGCTTATAGTCAAATTCCTCTGTGGAGGTTCTCTTGATGTCTCCAGTCTCCAGGTAATACTTAAAATTCATTCTTTATGGCTTTTCCTGTACAGCTTAACATGTTGGGGTGTGTGTGTGTGTGTGTGTGTGTCCCGCCTTCCTTCCCCTTCTAGACAGTGTTTCTGTGTGGTCCTTGGGTTCTTTTCTATTGCCATGATAAAACATCATGACCAATGCAACCTTTCTTAGCTGGTTTTGGTTTCCAAGGCTTAGGATTCATGGTGGAGGGAAGGTGTGGGGGCAGGACAGCTGAGAGAATTCCACACCTCCAGCAAGAGGCTGACAGGACACACAGGGAGTGGCTGGCTTTTGTTTTTGGGGAGATTTCTAGTTTTTGTTTTGAAACTTCAAAATCCTGCCTCCAATGATGCACCTCTTCCAAAAAGGCCAAGCTTCCCAGCTCCACCAGCTGGGAACCTAGTATCCAGACATAGGAGGCTTTGGCTGCTTTTCTCATTTAAGGCACAGCCTTGCACCCACCGTTCTCCTACTGCACAGAACTGTTGTGGAGTTCCCTGTCCTGCCCTTAGCAGCCCCCAATTCTGCAAACTCTTTCCTGCGGCTCCCCCAGGGGAACCCACAATCTAACGTGGAGACTCTGGCTTCTTTCACTTAGAGAATGCATGAAAGATTCATTCTTCTTAAGTGGTCAGCTCATGTTCTACCTAATATTTTACTTCATGGGCATTCCATACTTGTTTAACTATTCACATACTGAACGGCATCATGGTTGATAGCAGTATTTTCAAGTTAATTTAGTTTGAATTATGTCAATACTTAGAGCCGTGAACTCCTGGCTGTATAGTAAGCCTGTGTTTAATTTACATATATATATAAGCTCTACCAGGCTGCTTTTCAGAATGGTCAGCTATACATAGAAATAATACAGTTATTGGGGGCTTTAATTAGCTTTACTGCCCTGTACCAGGCTGTCCACAAGCTCAGCTTATTGTATGCTATTTGTTGAGCATCAGAGTAAGTGTTTTTCCTATTTTGTCGGTGTTCTTAGTATCTTGGAGGAGAGAAGAGCAGAGTTATAGCTTCCTCAGCTGTCACCAGAAGCCAGAAAGAATACACTTCTCTAGTGCTGTCATCCTGTTCTCAAACTTCCTATCCCAAAACAAATGCTTATACCACTTGTGCATTTCTCTCCTTTTTAGGCAAGATTTTCTCAAAATAACTTTCCTTTTCTTATTCTCTCCCTCCCCTTCACACTGCAACCAAAAATAAGAAAATTCTGTTGTCAACATGGTTTCCTGTGTTGCTAAGTCAATATCTGCTCTCTGTTCATTTTTGTAGTCATCAGTAGCACTGGATGCTGGTGTTTAGGAATCATATCCCTCCTTGGTTTTCTCCTCTAGACCTTTTAGCTGTGCCCCACTCAGCTCAGTCCATTAAAGTACTTCCTCCACCTCCAGTCTCCTGATTGCTGGGTCTTTCTTGCACGTGCCAGAGTTGGACTGTCTTTTCCTAAAGGACAACTCTCCATGCTAAGCTAACTCTGTGACACTTAGCTGTACCCTCAGACCTTTTTAGTTTTTATCATGAGTGAGGCTCTCCCTGTGTAACCAGGCAAAACTACAACTCCCAATCCTCCTGCCTTCACCTCCGAGTAACTGGGATTGCACGGCCCGCCCACAGGACTGTGTGGGTGTGTGCGCATGTCTACTGTTCTTCCTTTCGCCAATGTTCCTCCCGTCTGCCCATACTGCCCTACTGAGCCTTCTGTTGTCCCTCACTGTGTAACCCTGGCTAATCTGGAAATAACTGAACACAACAAACTACTAAACACAGAAATCTGTCTTCCTCTGTCTCCTCCTGAGTGCTAGGAACATGCCAGGCTGTGGTGACACACAGTTTTAATCCCAGGCGGCAGAGGCGGTAAGATCTGAGTTCAAGGCCAGCCCGATCTACAGAGCTACAGGACACCCTACAGGGCTACACAAAGAAATCCTGTCTGAAAAAAACAAGGGGGTAGGGGCTGGAGAGATGGCCCTGCAGGCTCTTCAAGGTCTTAGCAATTTTTGAGTCAAGTTTCTGGACAATGAGATACCAGCTCATAAATTAAATCCCCCTGATTTTCTCAGTAATCACAAGTCAAATAAACACTGTACATGAGCAACCCACAAGCAGGTATAAAGGAGGTTCAGATTTGGACATATTTTCCAAAGGCTGTGATATGGCCTTCATCTCTTTTACTAAATCTCAGCTTTTAAGTTTTTATTGTTAATTAGATTGGCCTGCACATTTGTGTGTGCAGTACTCACAGAGACCAGAAGAGGGTGTCTGATCTCCTGAGACCAAGTTACAGGCAGTTGTTAGCTATCGAATGGGTGTTGGGGACCCACCATGGATCTTTCAGAGCCAGGTAGTAAGTTGGTAAACAAGTGTTGGGAGTGTGTGATAGCTGGTATCCATACCAACTGTAGCCACAACCGACTGTGCTGACTGAGAACAGATGTTTCTAAACTTTTCCTTTTTAAAGACAGGGTTTCTTGGTATAGTACTGCCTGTCTGGCAACTCTGTCTAGACCAAGAACTCTCTGGATTTTAATTTTAGTTGGAAAGGTACCATTGTGTGTAGGTCCCCTGTTCTGGCTTCCTTGGGCACCTGCACACACTGGTACACTTTCAATTAAAATTAAAATCCAGAGGACAAGATGTGGACTATAGTGGAGAAATCCAGGGTCTTCGACTGCTTCCAGACAACTAAGCACTTTCGTTTCTCTAATAGCAATTGATAAAGATCTGCTTTTATGAGTTGCGATCTGTTCAAAATGAAGTTGGGGGGCTGGAGAGACGGCTGAGATAGTAAACTGCTTACCCCATAAGCAGGGAGGATCCAAGGCCAGATTCCTGGCACCCACCTAGAGGTCAAGCATGGTTGCCAGTGTGGTGTCCATAACCCTAGCCACTCCCTGACAGCCTGTCTAAAAATCTAAGGTAGGAAGTGATAGAAGGCAGAGGCATCTGATGAGCCCCAGCCTCCACAAGCATACTTGCACCCGGCTGCTTTCCCGCCCCACCCCCACTGTGTGATAGAATACCCAGATGGAAGCAATTTAGGGAGGATTTATTTTGGCCTACAGTTCCAGAAGGACAAAGGCCATCATGACTGAGAGCAAGAAAGAAAGTGTGTCAGGAGCTAGAAGCTGGTTGATTATTTCATCCTCACACTGAAACGGAATGGAAAGTGGGTCCAGGCTGTAAAACCTCAAAGCCCACTTTCTTTCCCAAACAGCACGACTAGCTCATGTTCAAATTCATGAGCCTCTGAGGGACAGTTCTCATTCAGACCAGTGGACACACACGGACACACACACACACACATACCCCACTGCACCGCACCACACCCCGAATTGAAACCTGAGCACTGGAAAACATTCACCGCTTCCCAGGCTCTGCTGCTTTCTGGGCCTGTTGTCTATCTTTAGGGTTCTAGGAAATGTAGCCTGTCAAGAAAACCCACTGAACAGAACTCAGGTATCGCCTTCTCCACTGCCCACAACATGCCCTGTGTTTTTTGAAGAGTATAGTTCAGTGCTGATCACAGGATTCTTCAAGAGACTGTAGTCCTAGTGGACACTTAGCATCTAAAATCATAGGGGTCTGTACAAACACTGCAGCTTTCTACAGTTGACTCTTCACACCTTTAATCCAAGCACTTGGGATCACTGAGTAGATCGCTGAGTTCAAGGACAGCCAGGGTTACATGGACTAAACCCTGTCTCAAAAAAGAAAAGAAAGAAAACTTGGAAGAATGTGTATTTTGTTAATGGATGCTTGTTGAAGACTGGGTGGGTATATAAAGACAACTAGAGGAGGCCATTGAGGTTAGAGGACAGGGTTTGTTTACCTGTGCTACAGGAGGCTGGAGGCTAGAAACCATTCAGTGTCTGCTGACAAGTGCTTGTGTATCTGCTTCTCTCCGGCAGTGAGTTCCATGGGAAACGGTACGAGCAGACTTTATAGTGCTCTCACCAAGACACTCAACAGCAGCGCAGCGGCTCAGCACCCGGAGTACTTGGTGTCAGCTGACCCAGAACATCTGGAACCCATTGATCCGAAGGAGCTTCTTGAGGAATGCAGGGCTGTTCTGCACACGCGGCCACCCCGATACCAGAGGGATTTTGTGGACCTAAGGACAGACTGCCCTAGTAGCCAGCCTCCCATTAGGGTTATGCAATGGAACATCCTTGCTCAAGGTATGCCTGGTGCTGCACTTCTGTCTGTCTGCTGTGGCTTCCTTTCTGCTTCTGTGCATTCCCAATGCTCGTGTACTGTGTGTAGCACTATGACAGCATTTACAGGGAACAAACTGAATGGATTATATAGACATGGGTGGAGCCGGAGTTGATACTAGCCTTGGCTGGCCTCCATGGCCCACAAGGATGTGTAATCCCAGCACACAAGACTGAGGCGCAATGACTGCCAGAGTCTGAGGCCAACTTGAGCTATGGAGTGAGGGTTTATCTCAGCAATAAAACCAGAGATACTACTTTCCAGTTCCTAGAACTTAAAGTTACCTAAATATTTGTGGCAGAAAAGGGCCCCTTTACTATACCTGCTGAATTAAAGGCTAGATTTATCAATCATTCTTATGAGGTAAGTAGTAGTTGGAGTTGTAAGGAAAGGTGTCTCGAGGGGGTTAAGGGATAGCTCAGTGGTTAAAAGCAGGTACTGCTTTTCCAGGAGACCCAACACCTCCAGCCTCTGCAGACACCTGCATTTTTAAAACTTTTTAAAAAGAAAAGGCATTTTAATGTGTTTATGTATCTCTAATTTCCTAATCTTTTGAAGAGTTCTTTGAGAGTTTCATACATACATATATACATGAGAGAGAGAGAGAGAGAGAGTATATAGTATCCATCCACTTCCACTCCTTCCAACCCTACTGCCTGTACAAACACGTGTCCACCTTTGAGTCTGTTTTCCTGGTATTCATTTGTAAGGAGGGAAAGGTTATTTATTTGTCTCGTTCATTCTGAAGTGTCTTTTTAATCAGTTCACATGACTTTCTTATAGTCAGTGTTAAAACTAATGTTTGTTTAAACTGGCATACTTTTATATCTCCCAGGACTACAGAGTTTCTCTAAACTATAAAGATCTTAATCCTAGAATACAGTTTTATGAAAAAAATCATATATATATATATATATATATATTTAACCTGCTGCTTGCTTTAGCGGGTAGTATGAGGTTATTTTGTCTGGGTTGGTTAACACAGTTTAGAATTGCCCCAGCATCCTGGGCGGATGGAAACCTCCAGGCCCCACCACTGAGCTTTGTCTGTCTGTTTATGAGATGGGCTCAGTATGCAATAACAAGTAGCCCACAATGGCCTGGAACTCAGGAGATCTGCCCTCCCAGTACAGCATCACCACACCAAGCTTCTCATCTTCTTTGAGGTCATGATTATGTGGTAGCTGACAGATGGTTTGTTTTGCTTTTCAGCTCTTGGAGAAGGCAAAGACAACTTTGTCCAGTGCCCTGTTGAAGCACTCAAATGGGAAGAAAGGAAATGCCTTATTCTGGAGGAAATCTTGGCTTACCAGCCAGATATATTGTGCCTCCAAGAAGTGGACCACTATTTTGACACCTTCCAACCACTCCTCTGTAGACTAGGCTACCAAGGCACATTTTTTCCCAAGCCCTGGTCACCATGTCTCGATGTCAAACACAACAATGGACCAGATGGCTGTGCTTTATTTTTTCTCCAAAATCGTTTCAAGCTCATCAACAGCACCAATATCAGGCTGACAGCCATGACCCTAAAAACCAATCAGGTTGCCATTGCACAGACCCTGGAGTGCAAGGAATCTGGCAGACAATTCTGCGTTGCTGTCACTCACTTAAAAGCACGAACTGGCTGGGAGCGGTTTAGATCAGCTCAGGGCTGTGACCTTCTCCAGAACCTGCAGAACATCACACAGGGAGCCAAGATCCCCCTGATTGTTTGTGGGGACTTCAACGCAGAGCCAACTGAAGAAGTCTACAAACACTTTGCTTCCTCCAGCCTCAATCTTAACAGCGCCTACAAGCTGCTGAGTCCTGATGGACAGTCGGAGCCTCCTTATACAACCTGGAAGATTCGGACCTCAGGGGAGTGTCGCCACACCCTGGACTACATCTGGTACTCCAGACATGCTCTGAGTGTCACATCTGCTCTGGATCTACTCACTGAAGAACAGATTGGGCCCAGCCGGCTCCCGTCCTTCCACTACCCTTCAGACCACCTGTCACTAGTGTGTGACTTCAGCTTTAACGAGGAGCCGCATGAACTGTTATAAACACTGTATCACTGTACTCATAACAGTCTTGAACAGGGATGTTTTGGGAAACTGAAATGTGGTAAGAAATTGCCGGAAAAGGACACCCAGTTTCTGCCACTTCACTCTATTGTTTCCAGCATGCCCTTGGAAAAGAATTTGTTCACAAACCTTTCCAGTTAAAACCTGCAACAAAAAAAGGTGTTTGCACTCCAGTTTGGGTTTGTATTGTTAATTTTCCAAACCATCCTCCCCCATTTAAGGGCATTAAATCAGACTTTCTTGGAAAAAAAAGTGTAATAAAAGCTCAGTTTGTAAGCCCCTCAGAATTAAAGTAAGATGTAGGAAGTTTTCTAGACAGCATTTCAAGTTATTTATTTGTGGAATTTTTAAATGTCAGCAAGAAATGCATGGCAATATTTATTTTTTATATCTTCATGTAAAGTGGATTATAGCATTGTAGATATTCTAGAACCTTGCAAGAAGACATAATTTCCTTAAAACTTCAGATTGTTTTATTTGGTGACCTAACAGAATGTATACTAAGGAACTATATTTATTCTTGAGGGATTTGTGACTTTATAAGTACATTCTTCACAGATAATCCCTGCTGTTTGGTATGCCTCCAACTTATCCATTGTGTTTCTTGAAGAAATTCAAAAGAAGTTTGTTTTCAATTAGTTTTCAGACTAGTCATTGTTAAGTATTTTGTATTTTTTTGTTGTTGTGTTGACATTGGTATACATTTCTTTTGGAATGTGATTTTTACAAGTAGCTTTAGGAATGAACAGTCCTGGAACAGTAGCTAAGAATAATAGTAATATTCCATCTAAAATGAGGACTCCAGAAATCCTACTGCAGCCAGATGTGATCAAAATCTGTGTATTGGAGGCCTGCTTGGGCTATATATATCAAGACTTTCTCAGAAAGTCCCAAAGGCAGCCAGATGGCAGGGTTCAAAACTTCTCAGAATGTTGAGAGTAGAAACGATAATCTGGAGTTTTGTTCCAATTGCTGAAGTCTCTTCCAAACAAAATAACCTGTTGTTGGTAAAATGGTAAATATTTTAATGTTTGAATTTTAAATATTATTTAAGACTAATAAATGGACTTATAAAAATGAGTTTGCTTGTTTTTAGTCCAAAAGGAATCTGGGAGTCAGAATCAGTTTGGTTCTTTTAATAGTATGTGGTTCAAACACTGTCCATTTCCACACTGAATTTTCTTTTTGACACTTAACAGAAGTAGCTGGGTATATTGGTGCAAGGAAGTTCTTTTTTTTTTTTTTTTAAGGGTGGTAATGCAAATAAGATTGCTACACATATATTTACTTTGTGTTCTAAACTTTATTTATTTGCCTTGGTGTTTGCCTGGAATTGGAACTACAGACAGTTGTTAGCTGCCATGTGGGTGCTGGGAATCGAACTCAGGTCCTCTGGAAGAGCAGACAGTGCTCTTAACCACTGAGCCATCTCTCCAGCCCTGCAAGGAAGTTCTTAAATGGCTTACCCAGAATTCCACCTCCAGGGCCACAAGTGAGTGATATAGTGTTCAGGTTATCTTCCCATTCATTGTACTGGAAGTAGATACAATGATAACCAAGAGCCAACAGTACTTTATTACAAGGCCTGACTTCACTGTCTCGGAAGTTCCTATAGAATGTAAATAATAGGTGTTGGTTATGGAAGACACAGTTGAGTCACAACCACATAGCTCAGTGGTACAGCACTGTTCCAGCACACATCAGGCTCCAGGTTTATCCCCAACACAGGAAAATGTGGTAGTCATGGGAAAGTAGAGCTGGGATCAGGAGTTCATGGTCATTCTCAGCTACAGAGCAAGTTCAAGGCCAGCCTTGAAACTGTTTTAAAAGCCAAAAATAAGTATTTGTCTGACAGATTTGCACTATCAGAGGCTCGTAAGTCCTTGTGCCCTTCCCTGTATTGTCTTTGGCCTGTTTGCTTTATCTACCTCCACCTCCTGCTTTGTCCCAGGCTGGCCTGGTGCTAACTGTGTAACCCAAGACTGCCTCAAGTGCTCTTGCCTCTTTGTCCTTATGATGTCATTTCATCTCTCCTGGCTCCTCTTCCCAACATGCCTCAGTCCTTCCCAGGCCTAGCCTGTCAGAGTAGACCTTTCTCCAGCCCAATAATAAGGAAACTAAAAACTAGGAGAAGATGCCATGGATAGAATGGCTTCGTGAGAAACGGCTTAACTATGTTGGGACGCCGGCTTAGGTAGGTGGGCATTTCAAGTATGGTATAATGAAATTCACATTTTTGGCCCACTTTAAGCCAGGCTAACCACAAATTTACTTCCTGAAATCTCAACATTCCAGAGGTTGAGGCAAGATGAGAATGACTTTTCTGAGAAGCTGAACTACATAGCTAGATGTTATCACAGGTAAAGCATACAGAAGATACCATGAGTACGACTTGGAGAATGACTGGATGTGAGTGGAGTAACAGAATGGTAGAAGTTGGTGTCTACTAGCTATAAAGGAAGCAGGATATGACCCAGCACTCAGGAAGAACTGCAGTTAAAGTGATCTTAGAGTCAAGATTTGGTAGAAAGAAGGGCCATGGCAACTATCTGAAGAGCAGCTGTTAAAATGAGAAGTGTTTGCTTGTGCATCAGACACTAACCCCTGTTCCTACAACTCTGATAAGCCCTACAAAAAATCTTTGTTGTCAAAGTCAAAACAAAAAGGGGCTGTTCGGGGAGAGAATAAGCCAGATGGGGATTGAGTGCTGCCCTTGCGAACACCCCACTATCAGAACCTACTCGGCAGCCCACAACTCCAGCTCCCTCTTGTGGTCTCCACAGGCACTGCATACATGTGGCACACACAGATGCAGGCACATAAAAATAAAAGAATTATCAGGACAGTTGAGATGGCTCGCTAAACAGGTAAGGTTTATGGCTAAACCTCATCTTGAGGACCCACATGGTGGGAGAAGGAGCGGACTTCTGCAGGTTGTCCTCTGATTTCTCAAACTGAAAAATAAACTGGAAAAACTATCCTGAATGACCAACTTAACTATTAGACCTAGAGTGTGAAGGGAAAGTGATGGTTAGGGATAGGAAGCACCTCCTTCCTAAATCAGTGAGACCCTCTGTAGCTGAGTCCAGCCAAGGAGTCTGGGGAGAAGGGTGGTGACAAAGAGGGACTGCCACTGGAAAGTGATCTAAGAAATACAGGCTGTTCATCTCAGCACAAAGGCTGGAGAGACTCTGCAAGATGCCATTGTTTCATGCCTTTTCTCCAAAAATACTGGACACAAAAGTGTAACCTCATTATATGGACTTATAGATCAAAAGCTATAGTTTGCACGTTTAGGTTTTAGATTTTTTTTTTTTAAACTTTATTGTTTATTTATTTATTTGCCTTGGTGTTTGCCTGGAACTGAACTACAGACAGTTGTTAGCTGCCATGTGGGTGCTGGGAATCGAACCCGGGTCCTCTGGAAGAGCAGACGGTGCTCTTAACCGCTGAGCCATCTCTCCAGCCCCAGGTTTTAGATTTTTACCTCAAATTTTTTCTCTTGCTTTTACAAGAGTCCAAACCAACTAAGCGACACTGAAGAAATTATCGGTTACAATTTAGCTGTTAAGACTTGGCAAAGGTAACCAAAATCTGTACATGCTTTCTGTGGCTCAGGACTAGGATCTGGTAATATACAGCCCTTTGAAAAACTAGGTTTTTGTTCTCTCTCTTTTTAAAAAAGATTTATTTATATTTATTTTATGTACAGTGATGTTTTGCCCTGAAGCTAGAGTTACTGACAGTTGTGAACAGCCATGTGGATGCTAGGAATTGAACCCCTGTCCTCAGGAAGAGCAGCCAGTGATCCTAACCACCAAGCCATCTGTCCAGCCCCGAAAGACAAGTTTTATGGAAGATCTGACTAAAAGTTAACTGCACAGTATTGATTTTGAAAGATAAAATATTTAGAAATTAAGAGGTAGATTTTGAGGTTAACTGTCAAATGGGGTAAGAAATAAGCCTAGACTCTTATTTTTAAAAGTACCATGAGATAAATTTGTAGATTAGAAAAGGGGTGTGGCCAGGAAGGTGGTTTAGCAGTTAGTGCTGGCTGTCCTTCCAGAGGACCAGGTTCAAAAGCCACAGGGCAGCTCACAACCATCCAGAACTTCAGTTGCAGTGCACTTGACACCCTCTTCTGGCCTTCTGGGGCACCAGCAGTGTTACATGTACACATGCAGACAGAACACACATACGCATAATTTTTAAAATCCATTTAGTTCCTCTTTCCAGCCAGTGCCGAGTGATGGGCATCTCTTGGGATAACTGGAACAAGTGCCTCAAGACCAGGGATAAGCAGAAGCCCTACCACAAAGAAGTGAAAGTATGAGCTTGGACGGCCTGCTGCCAACACTAAGATTGGCCCCCGTTATACACACGGTCCGAAATGAGGAGGCAGTAAGAAGTATCGTGCCCTAAGATTGGATGTGGAAAACTTTTCCTGGGGCTCTGAGTATTGTACTCGAAAAACAAGGACCATTGATGTTGTTTACAATGCGTCCAATAATGAGCTGGTCCGCACCAAGACCCTGGTGAAGAATTGCATTGTGCTAATTGACAGTACCCCATACTGACAGCAGTATGAGTCCCACTATGCACTGTCCCTGGGCCGTAAAAAGGGGGACCATGCTGACTCCTGAAGAGGAAGAAATATTAAACAAAAAGCAATCAAAGAAAATTGAAAAGAAGTACAATGAAAGGAAAAAGAGTGCCCAAATTAGCAGTCTCCTGGAGGAGCAGTTCCAGCAGGGCAAGCTTCTTGCCTGTGTTGCCTCAAGACCAGGCCAGTGTGGCAGAGCAGATGGCTATGTGCTAGAAGGCAAGGAGCTTGAGTTCTATCTGAGGAAGATCAAAGCCCAGAAAGGCAAATAAACCATCATTAATAGCTCATGTAATAAAAGATGTTTATTGTTCTATATTTTTAAAAAAATCAATTAAAAAAAAAGGTTAGAAAGGGAACTTTTATAAAAATCTTTGCTGATATAAGTAGCATCCTGTTAAATATACAAAGGCTAAAAAATATTAAACAGTTTGTCTAAATTTCTAAAAAGACAACTTTTTATTTGTGGAAGGAAAAAAACTAAGATGTAGAGGAGGAGCTCGTCACGTGACTCTCTGGTGCCTCAGCCTTCATCTGTAAAGCCTGGACTACTACTTCCTACATAAAAAGGTCTGATGGAGAACAAATCATATGATGGAAAGTGACTGTGTACTGAGGTGCCAGGCAGGCCGCCTGCCGTTAGTGCTGAAAGTGCTTCATGGATGTAAGCCCATTGAGAAGAGCTAAGTAAGCACCACACTTAGCTCAGTAGGCGATCACAGGAATAAAGGAAACGGGGATGTGCAGGTAGCTGCCAAATCTTAGTATAAGGGCACAAAACCAGAGTAGCATTTCTTTGTGTAGTGATTAAGAAAACACCAGACTTCTGCTTGCTTAAATACACGCCACACTGGCTTTAGAGCATTGTGAAAAATATCACCAGAGACCAAACTCACAAGATAAATTTCACTTCTATATTTCAGAAAACCTACTTGAATACACTTTGAAACAAGAGTACAACAAAATAGAATATACTTCAAATGTTGAATATACAAACTATTATAGTTCAAATCTGAACACTGGTACTTTCCCTCTTAAACGTCAACTAAAGAAAGAAACAAAAGGCAGGAAGGAAGAAGACAGAGAAGAAAACACCACCAGGTCTTTGAGCTACCTGACAGCTCATGCTGAGCCTGAACTGCAAGATGACAGAATTGATACCGCTGATGTGTCTGCAAGACGCCAGGGCTGACTTAGCGACACAGCTCCGTTACAGTAAGGGGCCAGAGCCAACAGTTAATTTTTTCACAATTAAGAAACCAACAGACTTAAACTACCATATAAAATGTTACATGTAAATTCTATAACAATACTGTGCTAGGTACAAGATTTTTAAAATTTTTTCCTTTAATAAAAAAGCTTTACACAAACAAGCCATTAGCTTATTTCAAGAAAGAAAACTGAAAATTAGTCTAAGGCCTTTGTTTTAAAACAGCTTAAGCTATATGATAGATATATTCAAAAACAAAAAAATCAAACAAGAAAACGCACTAGGTCTTTTGCTCTCCTCTTCTGGAGCTTTTGGAGCCACTCAGTTCACATTCTAGAATATCTATATTAGCAGAGTCTTCACATAGCACCAGTTAAGGGGGTACTGTGCAAACACAGTAATAAATGCTGGTATGCATATAAAACGCATCAAAAATTGCTGTATGTAACAATGAGATCACCCATCCCAACCCCGCCCCACTGAAAACTATGTAACCTCTTCCGGTTGTTAGTGTTCCAACTCTTAGTGTAACTTGATATTGTAGTGGGCTGCTTGGTCCCTTTCAGTCTTTTTCTTATTGAGGGTTCAGTTGTTCCTACTTTAAGAGGCAGTTTTCTGTCAGCATCTCAATGTGTAGTTCACTTCCCACTGAAACATGGGCTAGGTAATTATTTCCAGTAAGTCTGATTGCTCTTCTATGCAGTTGTCCTGCTCCGGCTCTTCGGGGTGACTTACTTCCCTTGCACATGTGTGTCGGTATGACACTAGCAGTCTTAAGTCCTGGGCACAGCTTGTTCATTTCTCACAGGTCACCAGTCCTTCAGTTTTCATAGTCACGGGAAGGGCAATGGCAGAAGGCGCACTGACAACCACCACGTGGGTGACCGTCTTATTCCCATCTGCGCCCTTTTCTTCTACCAGCTGCAAAGTCTTCACATCGTGTTCCTGCTTTTTTGCCGCGGCTTCCGATCTACCCTCTGGCCCTTTTATGACCGCACTGATGACTCGAGGGGGAGTCTGGCCAGAGGCCTGCTGAGCAGGCACAGACAGTCTCATTACAGGAGTGCCATGGGCTATGGAAACCGGGGTAAGTGCTCTCACAGCCAAGGGGGTCCCCACAATGTTAATGCCTCCTGACCCACTCAGACTGGACTTGGTCTGCAGCTGACACTGCGCAAGCTGTGTAGCAGGGATGGTAATAATTTTGGCAGGCTGCATGGTGATTTTGTCTCCATTTTCAGCAGAGGCTGGCATCACAGTCGGGATCGTCTGAATGACTACTTTTGGAGAGGTGGCTGTAGTTGGACTGGTGCTGGTTATTAATGGTGTGCCTGCATTGACTGACTGAACTGCCACAGTGGAAATCTTCTGACCTAGCGATGTCATTACCACAGGAACCTGCATGGCCACACGAACTGTCCTGGTGGATAAAAAACAAAGACGTTAGTTCTATTTAATACAAAACTAGAAAATGAGAATCATCTTAAAAAGTAAACATAAAACCAGTGCTCCCAACTTTTAGATTTGAAGTGAAGTTGAAAAAAACATCTCTCCAGCTACCTACTGGGAATTGGACCTGTTGTCTCCTACAAATCAAGTGTCCTACCATTGAGACACACCCCCAGCCTTTTGAGGCAAGGTCTTGCTAACTCACTACTAGCTTAAAACTAGCACAGGCAGGCCTTGACCTTGTAATTCTCCTGTCTCAGCCTCCATAGTACTTAGTACTACAGATATGTTCCACTTTGTATGTATAGCTACAAGTGTATTTTAAAAGATCCAGCACCCTTCAAAATTTTTTTTTAAATTTTATGTGCATTGTGTATTTGTCTAAATTCATGTCTGTATGAGGGTGATAGATCCCCGAAACTATAATTACAGACAGTAGTGAGCTACTGTGTAGGTGCTGGGAAATGAACCCAGTTCCTCTGGAAGAGCGGCCAGTGCTCTTAGCCGCAGAACCATCTCTCCAGTCCCAAGATGCATTTTTTAAAGTGTTAACACAGTGTTGGCTAATATGGATTAAACAAGGACAGTTCTTTTGTTCCGAGGAATAGTTAAAAAACAGACACTATGCTCCAGTTAACACCTCCCTCACCTCGGAGCTGCTGCTGCTGACACAGACGCTGTGGTGGTGGGAGACCTGGATGAAGCATCGTGAGCAGGGGAAGTGATATTCATAACTCTAGCCGGCACGCTCTTCTCTGCTCTAGAGCAGGTTATAGATGAAGTTTTCCCACCGCGAACGGAAGTCGCCGCTTTCAGAAGGCTTTCTGCAGACAATGACACTCGTTCCAATGACTTTTCATCAGCGGCCGTTGGCAAGTCTTCACTGCAGGTCTCACTTTTGTCGTCATCAATGACCACTATGTTTTTGGGCATATCCTTGAACTGATAGACAAGTCTCTGTCCTTCAACCTTTGCAAGAATTCCCCTTTGGTAGTAGTATCTGTGAGGGCAAAGTGACCAGTCAAACGGACTATCACTGCCACAGTAAGACACAACACAGCAAACACCGACCAACATTCACCTACTCCTGTAGCTGAGTACTGCTTGGACTACTACAATTACAGATTTGGTGAGGAATGAAGTTGGTGTGTCCTGCCACAGACCCTTCCTTGATGGTTAATACTGTCAATTTGACAAGATACAGAAGCACTGAGGAACTAACTCTCTGAGGTTTTCTAGAATTGGTTAAAGTGGGAAGCCCAATTTAACTGTGGCAGTTCCATGTCCCAGACAGAGGCTTAGAGGCAATCTGAAGGAGGAAGCAAGCTAAGTGCCAGCATTCACCTCTGCTGTCTGGCTGTGGAGTGAGGCGAGTCCTACCATTATGAGTTTCCCACCCTTCCTTAAGTTGCTTTGGTCACAGAAGTTGCAGCACCAGAAACTGAACCTAGAGACTTGCTATGGAGAGGAAAATGTCCTATCATCCAGCTTTTTATCTCCAGCACCCCACTGCTGTCTTTCTATGGTCGACTGATCCTCTTTCCTCCACCTCCCAAGACATGAGATCACAGTATGTACACCTCATTCTCTCTTTAGAAAAACTTAGCCTAAACACAGGACACTTTATTGATACTATAAGGAACTCTATAAAAACATTCTGACTTTATGAGAAATAATCACCCCAGCCATGTTTAGTAGAGATGCAATCTGTAGAATATGCAAACACTGTCACAAAAAACACAATGTAATAAGAGTGGCTCATGCCTGAAATCCCAGCACTGGAAAACTAAGGTAGGACACTTGCTGAAAGTTCCAGGCCAACCTGGCTACATAGCAAGACCTATCTCAAACAAAGAAATATTATAAATGTGTACATTGGGGATTTAATGATTTCTCATTCTGACCAAACACAACAAAAATTTCTCATAATCAATATAAATTCATTTACAACATTTGCAGGAACTAAAAGCAAATTAACTTTGGAAAATGTATTTTCTTTAGAATTTCTTATAGGATCTTATTCAAACTTACTATGTAAAAGAGAATGACTCTGAACTTCTCATTCCCTTGTCTTCAATTCCCAAGCAGTATGACTGCAAGGCACAGGCCACTGCATCTAGTCTGGGTTTAGTGTTTTAAAAGGACTGCAATGTAACGATTTCTATTCCAGAACAGTCCTAACTACACGATCAACTTTCAATAAATATAGATTCTCCAATATTGAAATTTTATACATGTTAACCAAACTTCTCTTTCCAATCTATAAGAAATTCTAGATTGTTCACTAAAATTAAACGTGCCATTAAGAAATTTTAAAAAGGTTTTCTTTAAACAAACTTTAAAAAGCTAACAATCTAAACAGACATATAAGTTCTATTTAAAAATTAGCCCATGTTCCTTCTCACCTCAAAGCTCGCCCCATAGTCTCATAGTTCATGTCTGGTTTGTTCTTGTGCTTCCCCCAAAGCTTCGAGACAGCCTTTGAGTCCACAAGTTTGAATATGCCCTTTTCTCTCTGCGTCCATTTAATATACCTGGGACAAGTATTTTTATCTTGAAGTAGATCTAAAAGAAACTCCCACAGATAGGTTGTGTTTCCTTTAAAAACAAAGCAAAAACAATGACAGGCATTAATTTAAAACTCATTAATCTGATTAAATGCAAACAAAATATCCTAATTTACCATAAAAGTCATAAACACACTTTTTTTGCTGTTTCTTTTTGAGACAAGGTTTCTTTATGCAGGCCTGACAAACCAGAAACTTGATATGTAGCCTAGGGTGCCCTCAAATACAAGGCCCCCACCTCCCAAATACTGGGACTAAAGGCCTGTACTATACTCAGACTACATTCCCATTCTTAAAAAAATCTATGCTTTTCCACAAGGAAGCTGATAGAAGCCAGAGATTCTATGCTATCGTGTGTCCTGTATCCAAGGCTTCAGGTTCAGTAAAAGAAACTGCATAATACTTAGTATAATACAATGTCTGAATTAAACAGAATGAAATTTCTTAATTTATACAGATCTGAATTCTGAATATAATCTATGTATCTTTTATATTCTATCTCAAGTCAGCTTTGCTGTTGTTAGTGCTGAGGAGGTTCTCAGAGCCCAGGCTGGCCTTGGCCTACTAACCCTCCAGCCTCCATAATGCTTAGCACATCAATCAGGATCTGATTAGACCTGAACTGGGGGTACTTGTCTACAAGCTGTCCCAATCTTCAAAGAACTCTTATGATCTCTGAATTGCTTGTAAATGTAGATTGCACGACCATATAATTTACTGTATTTTAACCAGTTTTTTTTAATGTCTTATCTTTCTACATAATATACCCAGTACTGTGAATATAATAGACTAAATCACTTTAGTTTCTATAAACAAGTCTTTTGGATATGCTTATACTCCAGTCCTAAGGTATGTGTTCCTAAATGGAAACAAAAGAGAATGAACCACTGAACTAGGCACATATTTATAAAATATAACCCCAACATTAGTTCTGAATCACACTGCTAGCAGTATCAAAAAATGAGGGAATACTAAAATACTTCTGCAAAACAAAATGTCTACACTTGAGGCTAAAGAGATTGCTCAGTGGCTACAAACTCAGACAGAGAACCAAAGTTTGGATCCTAGTACCTTAGCAGGTAGCTCAAAACTACCGAGACACTCTAGAAGCACCTAGACACTCTACCTAGGAGCACCTGCACTGAGACACACATTCCTACGGACACATGCACATGTGAATAAAGAATAAAAATACCATGTACATATATTATCAGGCCCTATAAGCTTAAATGCAATAAAGGATAAACTAGGAAAGATCTGATCTCTGTCTCAAGGAATTGACAATTTGGGGACAGGAGTAGATGACAAGATATACAATGATGCATTATCAGCCCAAAACAATGTTAAGACATATCAAAAGGCATTATTTAACTGTATGTTCCAAAAGAGTCACAGACAACAGGGGCTAAGATTTTAGGAATGGTCTTGGAAGACAATTAAAATATACATGGGGGGGGATTTGGCAAGTAATTTAATCCCAAATGGAAGAAAAGGATTTTTGTATTTATCTGTTTCCCTGGGTAAGGGGAAAGAACCAGCATTTTGCAAAAGCTGTGTTCTCTTTTCCTTCCTCCAGGGTCTCTAGGGGCAGGGATCCTTAAACTGATGAAAGAAGACAGCTGAGGTGGTGATAATACACTTGGTCTCACCCTTGAATCCAGACCCAAACTTCAGAAGAGGCTTCCAAACCAAACCTACTGCAGCCCCAACAACTTCAACTCAAACACTGGTACTTAATTTCCATTCAGGACCCCCTTCAAAATCAACAAATTTCATTAACAGCTCACCACTGAGCACAGTATGTATCTCCTGACCAAAAAAGACCAGTCTCCAAGTACCTATTCATAACCTCTAAAACAGCACTGCATCCCATCAGTACCTACCAGCTCCTGAGCCATGTACATTAATTCAATCACATCAAAATATGCAGCTGGGCACTTTTTTTACAAGCAGGGGATTATTAGATTCTGGGACTAGACTCAGGAAAAGTGAGCAGAGATTTAATTATTTCACTTATTTAATGTAGTCCTGGTTGTCTTGGAACTTGCTATATAGATCAGGGTAGTCTTGAACTCAGAGATCTGCCTATCTCTGCCTCCCCATACCATACAGATTTTCTTCTTAAAGAAACTTGACTACACATTGAGAATTTAAATTATTCTGTTTGTTCAATTAGACTCAACATTTGTAGGGTTGTATTTCCTCTTTCTCTGCCCAAATTCTCATTCCCAACCCAATCATTTTGTTTTAAGGAAAGCAGGATTCGAACATGGAAGCTTTCCCAAAATTGCTGCCTATCCCTTTATCTTGAGTATGCAGAACACTGGCTAGAGTTTGAATACAGCCATAACTGTAACTTTAACCATATTATAACATCTGCTTCAAGCTTAAACTGAATTTTGAGTGAAAATGATTTAGGAGCTGAGAAATAGTGCCAGCTTAGTATATGCAAAGCCTTCGATCCCATTCCTAAACTATCACAAAGCAAACAAAATCAGAATTAATTCTGTTTTACAGTTTGGCTTTCTATTTACTATTTGATGTAGGATGTCTTTCTGTACGTTGTGAATTACCATTGGTCAAGAAAAAACTGTTTTGGCCTATGCCAAGGTAGCTTAGAGGCAGGTGGGAAATCCAAGCAGAGATAAAAGACAAAGAAGGGCAGAGTCAGAGTCAAGCTGCTGCCCAAAAAAACAAGGTGTAAAAGCACAGGTCAGCCACATGCCACATGGCAATAGACAGATGGATGAGAACGGTTCAGTGATGTTGGAAGAGCTAGCAAGCAATAAGCCTAAGCCATATGTCGAATGGTTTGTAATTAATATAAGCCTCTGAGTAATTATTTTATAAGTGGTAACTGCGGGACTAGGTGGGAAAGATTCCAGAAAGTTCAGGCTACAACTATTTACAGTATTTACTATTACAATGAAACTTAAAGTTAACAATATAACTTGAGAGAAGGGTCTCATGGTAATCCAAATTGACCTCAAACACTCTAGGTAGACAAGGATGACCCTGAACCTCTGATCTTGTTGGGATTACACATATGCACTACTGTGCCAGGTTCTACTCAGTACAAGAGAACGTGTATACTAAGTGTCTACTAGGCAAGTATTCCTATTGGCTGTGCTACATCACTTAGCCTCTCAATATACATTGAAAGACAAAAACCTAACACAAGATGGCCAAGGGCAGACAAGGAAATGGAAAGTCTGAAACCTGTCCCAACCTAAGTCGAATGTGTCCCAAATTCCCAAGAAAAGGTCAATGAAATCAGAGTTTCTTTCTTCCTCTTGGATATAACTAATAATAAATTTCTCTGTGGACTTATTAAGTACAGTTTTCATTAGATAATAAACCTATTAATAATAGGACAAATTTAAACACATAAATAAAAAATTTAAGACTATCTATCTATTATCTATTATCCAGTAACAATTTTTGTTTATGTAAGAAAGCAGTGGGGCTGGAGAGATGGCTGAATGGTTAAGAACTATTGTAGCGGAAATCAGGAACTGTACATGTGTGTGGGTTGCAGCAGGGTGCAGAAGCTGAGAGGGGCGTGGCCACCGAGAACGGGATTCGAACAACAGGAAAGACAGGACGCAGGCGTTCTCTCGCGCAGAGCTCTCCCAAAGGGGTGGGGCTTCCGGTTCGGGCGGCGGAGCTCCGGGCCGGCAGCAGGAGAGTGTGGCGGCGTGGCACGTTGCAACTTTATCCCTTAACTTTCTCTTAAAACCTTCTCTGTTTTGTAAGTGATTCTCACAAAATAAACCTCACTTAAAACATATCTCACGACAGGTTTTTACCACGATAATTGGCGCCCAACGTGGGGCTAATTCCACAAACCCGCCGGGTTCCGCACCCGCGGACGGAGCCAGTCTGAACGGCTTTGGTTCCCATCTGCGTGCACAAGTCTCCTGTACACAGCCAAAAAAAAAAAAAAATCTGCGTGCGGCAGACCTCCTGAGAGACAGATTAACCCAGTTCTAGTGGCGCACGCCCAGTAAGATTTGTTAAAACATTTAACAGAGACCCTCCCAGGCGAATCGCCACCTCGTTTTGCGCAACATTGCTACTGCTGCTGCTGATCGCAACTGCGACACCTGCTGACCGTAAGTCCTCATTACATCTGAGTAAGGCAATTTTTTTTTCTTCTAAAATGTCCGACCAGATAAATGTTCACAATTTTACTCACTTTTTCACAATGATAATAAAAAATTATTTCCAAAATTACACATTTAAAAGTTATCTCCACCCAAGAGTCCTTTTGCTTTTTTGTGTGATAATATACTTCATACCTACCTATTTTAAAAAATCTCAACATAAAAAATGAGACTAAGATGTCTAACATAAACATATTAAGACACTCCAAAAACTCATTGTTTCCATAAAAAAGTCTACTTTAATCACAAAAAATTTAGAGCTCATATTAATAAAAATTTTAAAAAATTAAATAAAAAATTTTAAAAAATAAATAAAAATTTTGTTAGAGAGAAGTACAGAGCTCATATTAATGAAAATTTTAAAAAAATTAAATAAAAAATTTAAAAAAATAAAAATTTTAAAATAATAAATAAAAACTAAAAAATTTAAACAAAAAATAATAAAAAAATAGATCTAAAAACTAAAAAAAATTTCCACTCTATAAAATTATTAAAAAAATCATTTATAAAAAACTTTAAAACACTAAAAAAGACCATTACCACTAAGTTACAAAATCATAAGGCTCGCTTAAAAATTTAAAAAAAAAATATCGAGACGACACCTGCTCAAAATAACCCAGAGCCCCCTCTTAAACAATACTACTACAAAAAAAAGTTCTTTACCTAAAATAGTTACCATAAAGAGACTACCCCCCATCCCTCCAACTCTATTCCCAGTTATAACAGAGGCCAAAAAACCACAACCACATAAAAGGGCTTCTGATAATACAAAATGCAATTATAAACCTATACTCATAAAAAATTTAAAATCAATTAAAAAAGCCATAATAAACTATAATATACAATCATCTTTTATGAGACAATCCTTAAACTCATAATCAACACAAAATCAAATAATTCCTAATGACTAAAAAAATTTGACAGGGGCTGGAGAGATGGCTCAGCGGTTAAGAGCACCGTCTGCTCTTCCAGAGGACCCGGGTTCGATTCCCAGCACCCACATGGCAGCTAACAACTGTCTGTAGTTCCAGTTCCAGGCAAAACACCAAGGCAAATAAATAAATAAAATAAAGTTTTTTTTTTTAAAAAAAAAAAAAAATTGACAACCGCAGTGTTAAACAATAGCCAAAACTTCCAATAAAAAAATTAATTAAAAAAAAAAAGCTAAAGCCTTAAAATCTCAAAATCAAACTAAAAATATTACTGTCTCCAAAGACCAAATCCTTAAAAAAGGTCAGTTTGCTAATTTATCAGTTCAAACTACTTATGATGACCATGCTCTGTTGCTGTGCCATACTACTGCCTTAAATGCTTAAGAAAAATTTTAAACCCAAAACAAAAAATTAAGTCATATACCCAAATTAAACAAAGTCCAACAGAGCCTTATACAAACTTTTTACAAAAGTTAACTCAAACTATAAATAAAAGTGTCAAATTCAAAAATTAAAAAACAATTAATACTCTCTTTGGCCTTTAATAATGCTAATATAACATATAAAAAATTAATCATGCCATTAAAGATCAAAAATACACCCATAAACAAATAAATTCAATTTACACTTAATACTAAATATCTACACCATAATAAAAAAATTAAATAAGTCAAGCCATTACTAATACTAAAATAAAAAATCAAGACATTATTTACTTCAATTATAATAAGCCAAGCCATATAAAAAAATTATAAACAAAACATACATAAAAACTTTTTCAATCACAAAAATAACTTAAACAAAAAGCTACTGCCTCCTAAACTATATAAAAAATATAACAAAGACAAACATTAGACAAATAAATATAAATCTATAAAAAACAAAAATGACAAAATTTTACCATCAAGAAATATAACTTCAAACCTCCAAGCCAAAAAAAATTCAGTCATATCCAGTCACCATAAAAAAACAATGTCCTCAAAACAAATAACAAATCCCAAGCCTAAAACAATAGATCATATAACCATAAACAATAAATTGCCCTTACAATAAAAGTTAATAATATCCAACAAACCAATAAAACACATATTTTAACAGACCTCCATAAATAAACAAAAACCAAATTTGACAATAAAAATAAACAATATTTTTATACAAGGCTTAATTAACACAAAGACTAATATTTCAATCATAACTCAACAAGCCTGACACCCCAAGTGGCCTCTAAAAAAAAACAAATGTTCAATTTTTAAATATTAAAACATTGTCTCAAATAAAAAATATAAAATAACTAAAATACATAAAACCAAAAAAACAAAAAACAAAAAAAATTAAAGCCATACATGGCCAACATAACAATAAACTTATAGAGTCATACTCTCCTACAACAATAAAACACTCAAATTAAAATTCCTCCAAGCCTAAATACTAGCCAAAAAACTAATCATGACCTTAAAGATAATACCTCAAAAAGCTACATAAAACAACCATCAGTCATTCAAGTTACACAAAAACAGTCTTAAAACTACAAACACCCCTAAGACACTAACAGCCCTGCCTTTAAAATAATTAACAAATAAACCTATTTGAAGAGCAGACGGTGCTCTTAACCGCTGAGCCATCTCTCCAGCCCCCCAAAAACAGATTTTATTTATTTTTTTTATTTTTTTTTAAACTTTATTATTTATTTATTTATTTATTTGCCTTGGTGTTTGCCTGGAACTACAGACAGTTGTGAGCTGCCATGTGGGTGCTGGGAATCGAACCCAGGTCCTCTGGAAGAGCAGACGGTGTGCTCTTAACCGCTGAGCCATCTCTCCAGCCCATTAAGAGCACCGTCTGCTCTTCCAGAGGACCTGGGTTCGATTCCCAGCACCCACGTGGCAGCTCACAACTGTCTGTAGTTCCAGGCAAACACCAAGGCAAATAGATAAATAAATAAAGTTTAAAAAAAAAAAAAAAGGGGGGCTGGAGAGATGGCTCAGTGGTTAAGAGCACTGACTGCTCTCCAAGAGGACCGGGGTTCAATTCCCAGCACCCACATGGCAGCTCACAACTGTCTGTAGTTCCAGTTCCCAATTCCAGGCAAACACCAAGGCAAATAAATAAAAAAAGTTGTTTTTTAAAAAAAAAAAAAAATAAACCTATTTGAGTCCAACAAAGGCCTTTAACAAAAAAAAAAACTATTAACCAAAAAATAAATAAAAAGTAAATTAACATAATACAAATGTTTATATATTGATACAAATAAAAAATCAATCTATATTTAATTTAAATAATATATATTAATACAAAGTTAAACATAATACAAATGTTTATATATTGACACAAATAAAAAATTAATTTATGTCTAATTAAGATAATATATTAATACAAAGTTAAATATATAATTGCCCTATTTTACACCTGTCTACCTCTGTCTAAAATATTTTACACACTGATATATATTAAGTGCCTTATCATTTCCATAATACAATTTCTACCTCTAATTATTTATAATAGTCATAACATTTGTTATACTATACACAAGTTGTTTTATATAAATCTATTTAAATATATTTTTATATATAATAATATATAGTTAAAATATTGTTGTCATTTAATACAAAATATATATTTTAGTCAATTTTCCTAAGATTATTATACTTAGGGGCTGGAGAGATGGCTCAGCGGTTAAGAGCACCCTCTGCTCTTCCAGAGGACCCGGGTTCGATTCCTAGCACCCACATGGCGGCTAACAGCTGTCTGTAGTTCCAGTTCCAGGCAAACACCAAAGCAAATAAATAAATAAGTAAAGTTTAAAAAAAAAAAAAAGATTATTATACTTAAAATTATTTTAAAAAACTATACTCATTTTAAAATACCTATTTTTATAATGTTAGCCTCACTTTCTTAGTTAATTGAGATTACAAATTATAGTTACTCAAATTTATCACCTAACAGTCAAAATACTCAAACTTTTCAAAAACATATCAAAATATACCAAATAAATAGACGTCTTCAACCACTACATAGACCAAAAAAATATAACATTCAAAATCTTGTTTTGGCCTTAAAAAACATAACAACTCCTAACATCACCGTTCCTTTCTCAAGGTGGTGTTAAACATCACAAACATCTTACAAAAAAATTGTCTAATTTGACAAATAATAGCCTAAAAGACAAAAAACTACACTCGGCCCGACTACTGTCAACATTTACACTGTCCAAAATAAACCTACAAAATAAAAGATAAAAACTGCCAAAGGCTGCCTAGCCAAAATAAAACAGTCCTACCAAAAATACCCTACTTCTATAAAAACTTGTCAAATATCATAGGCCAATAGCCACAAAGATAAATACTCCCGCTATACAAAAAAATAATAACTATCCAAATAGTTAACTGTCGTTGTCTTCTCCTAAATTCTAAAAGTTACTTCATGCTTCCAACTTTAGATATATATTTTCCTTCTCAAGTCTTGACAGTGTTAAAAATTAAATAATTAAAGTTGTTATTACTTCACATTTCAAAAAAACACTCAAGTCTTAAAACTCTATTGTTTAAGATAAACAGCCTTAAAACAATCCCTATACATTTTCTCATATCAACATTTTAAATATTAAACTACACTTTATAGTTGTTGTTTGTTAACAATAGTTTGACCTCACTTATATTAATACCTTCCTCTTTCCCAGACACTATCTTATGATAATCCCTATAATATATAATTTTATACCTAATTTAAAACCCTATTTAAACAAAACAAAAAAATATAACAAAAAATCAAAAACTATACATGTATACAAGTTACAACAAAACACAAAAGCTAAAAAAGACGTAGCCACCAAAAACAAAATTCAAACAACACCTAAAAAAAAAACAAAACACAGACGTTCTCTCACACAGAGCTCTCACAAAAGAACAAGGCTTCCAGTTCAGACGACAGAGCTCCGAGCCGGCGACAAAAAAATGCGGTGACATGGCGCGTTACAACTTTATCCCTTAACTTTCTCTTAAAACCTTCTCTATTTTATAAATAATTTTCACAAAATAAACCTCACTTAAAACATATCTCACGACAAGTTTTTACCACAATAAACTCTGACTGCTTTAGCAAAAGACCTGTGTTCAGTTCCCAGCACCCATAACTGCTTCTAACTCCAATTCCATGAGATGTTGAGGGGGGAAAAAAAACCTAAACATGTATTGAGTGTGGTGATGCACACCTTTAATTGAAGCACTCGGGAGGCAGAGCCAGATGGATCTCTGAGCTCCAGGACAGACAGGGCTACAACAGAGAAACCATCTGTTAAAACAACAACAACAACAAAAGGATATATCAGAAGTCCAGAAGTAGCACAGTCAGAGCTTGTGGCCAAGATTGATGACCTGAGCTCAGTCCCTAGGACTGCAAGGTACAGGGCTACTGGTTCTCACAGCTGTCACCTGACTTCCATACCCAACCAAATGAAGGAACAAGTATAGCTGCTGCTATTATAGTGGCTCAACATGAGGATAAGTGATACTATACAAATGTTCCCTAACGATGTGGCTTGCACTGTCCTATGGACATTACTGTTATCCCATCTCTTTGAGATAGCTATTTTGATAAAAGTTGGCCATAATGCTGGCTCACCCCTGACTAAAAAAATACTGAGATGGTGCTCCCACATGCACATTTACTAGAAATAATCCTTCTTACAACTGCAAAAATGTCACCTGAAAGAATTATCTTATTTCCAAAATGACTTCCCAAAAATTACCTTTTCCTTCTCTGGCTTTCTTCTTGATTCCTAACTCAGGAGACCCATTGGAAACTGGTGACTGCTGGGTCTTTGGTTTGCGGCCAACTGAAAAAAAAATAATAAAAATCGTAAACTGAAAATAGAAATAGTTACCAGACTCTCTAAAATACATTCCTCACTAAACTAGACACTCGTGCAGATTGAAACAGTCAGTGCCAAGGAGGTGTGGCACACACCTATGAAAAGCAAATCAAAAAAACTTGATATCTAGTTACTGAAATCAGCTTGGGCAACAGAGTGAGTTGAAAAGACAGTCTACTCAGCGTTGCTAGAGGGTAGCTCAGTGGCAGAGCACTTAACCAGTAAGAATGAAGTCCTGCACCCTATCACTAGCATATTCCCTCACCCAAGAAGACTCAATGTAGATGAAATCTGCATGTAAAGGGAGCATTGGACATGTTTATAATTTTAAATAAAACAATTGGTAGAAACATGACTGTACAAAATAAGCAATTTCTCTAACTTCTATGATAAGGTCAGAGACAGCCTCAATCTGCTACATTTTCTTCAGTTTGCTGTCCTAGGGCTCACTGACTCTGACTCGGCATCTGGGACCAAAGGGGTGTGCCACTATACTGAGCGGTTAGAAAGTTTTTTAACTCTAGAATTTTTATTAACACCTGCTTACATTGTGAGCCAGTCAGACAGTTCACCAGAATCTTAAGCTAAAGTGTTAAACTTTCCCCTCATCAATAACCATGCTACACTCCTCAGCCCCAAAGAAGCTAATATAACAGCGGATCCTAAGAGGGACACTCCTGGGTTACCCTAGGAAAGGGCAACTGGGGGGAAGGGGAGTGGATGGAGGATGTGAACACGAGGGAATGGGATGGTTGAGTTGGGGAAGGGACAAAGAGCAGAGTAATCAAAGAGATACAGAGGGAACCCTTATAGGGTTAGGGAGAAACCTGATCCTAGGGAAATCCCAGGAATCCACAAGAAGTCCCAGTAAGACTCCAAGTAATGCTGGAGACTGTGTCTGAACTGGCCTTCCCTATAACCAGGTTGGTGAACACCCTAACTGTCATCATAAAACCTTCATCCAGCAACTGATGAAAGCAGATGCAGAGATCCACAGCTAAGCTCTGGGCTGAGGTCCTGAAGTTCAGTTGAAAAAGAGGGAGGATGAATTGAGCAAGGGGGATCAAGATTATCATGGATAAAATAATAAAGACAGCTGACCCAAGCTAGTGGGAGCACACAACTCTGGACAGCTGAAACTGAATGAGGCCCTTGGATGTGGGGAACAGCTGTTTGGCTTGGTCAGTTTGTGGGGCCCCTGGCATTAGGACCAGGATTTATCCCTGGTGCATAAACTGGCTCTTTACAGCCCATTCCCTATGGCGTGATGCCTTGCTCAGCTCTGATGCAGAGGGAAGGGGCTTGGGCTTGTCTCAACTTGATGTGCCAGGCTTTGTTGGTCCCCATGGGAGGGAAGCTTTACCCTCTCTGAGGAGTAGCTGGGTGAGCAGTGGGAGGAGGAGAGGGAACTATGGTTGGGATGTAAAATGAAAAATAGAATTTTTTTAAAGAATAAATATTGTATGCAAAATAGAAATTTCCCCATCAACATGCAGATACACTACTGTAAATGTTGGAGGGAGGGAGAAACCACTCTTCCAAATGATCATGCTAATAAATGTTCATGCTGTTCTTGTTTGTCCTTATTTCTGCCGTAAGGCAAAGACAGATAAGCAACACACTAAGAGCATGTGAAACGAGTTACACGGGGTTTTTCAGTACAAGGAAGGTTAGGGTGCTGGCAAGTACATGCAGCCCAACAACCTTCACATAAAGTGAAAGAAGAACCACTGGCAGGTGCCCTTTAACCTCCATCTGAGCACCTCGGCACACACACATCACACTTTAAAAAGATAAGAACTGTATGCTTCAAATGTACATAGTAAACACATAGTAAACACAAACACAGATAATGGAATTCTGCTTTTGTCTCCCAGACAGCAATAAACACAGAATAACCGCACAATGGGTATCATCATCACATTCTTATATAGTCTACTTTATCATGCTCACTGTTTGGCCCTCTTTCTGGCCTCCTTCCAAGCCAGACAGATCCCTTTCCTTTCCCAAATTGTCCCCTCTACTTCCATGATCCAGCCTGGCCTAAAATTAATGACCCTCCTGCCTGAACCTCCTGAGTATTGAGATTACAAGTATATGTCACCCTACATTGTTTGTTTCTCTAAATCTAATTTTATTTCGCTTGGTTCCATTCCATCCACTTTCCTACAAACATGATTTCCTTCTTTCTCACAGCTAAATATTCTGGTGTATGTGTACACATCTCATGTGCATATATGTGTACACACACACACACACACACACAGTGGTAGTTTAAATATAATTGGCCCCATAGGCTCAAGGAGTGACACTATTAGGAGGTGTGGCTTTGTTGGAGGAAGTGTGTCAGCGGGGGTGGGGTGCTTTGTGGTTTCCTATGCCCAGTGTCTGAGACTACTTCCTGTTGCCTTCTCATTAAGATGTAGCCAGCACATGTCTGCCTGCACACCACCATCTTCCTCGCCATGATGATAATAGACTGAACCACTAAAGTGTAACCCACCACCTCAATTAAATAGTTTTCTTAAGAATTGCTGTAGTCACAGTGTCTCTTCACTCTTGTGGAACACAATATGTTTATCTATGTAAGATGTGTTGGAGAATAATTGATTAGCTATGTAAAGATGTGTTGCTTTTGTTCATGCCGTATTTAACTATGTAAAGAAGTGTTGCTGTGGGGGCTGAAGTTAAGAGCACTGACTAATCTTCCGAAGGTCTTCAATTCAATTCCCAGCAACCACATGGTGGCTCACAACCATCTATGATGACATCTGGTACCCTCTTATGCATACTGTATACATAATAAATAAATAAATCTTAAAAAAAAAAAAAAGAAGTGTTGATGTTTTATCTTACCTGACTGGTCTAATAAAAAGCTAAACAGCCAATAGCTAGGCAGAACAGGAGTAGGTGGGGCTACTGGAGAAAGAAAAGACAGCCAACCGGCTGGGGCCCAGCCAGCCTGACACAGAGGAAGAAGCAAGAAAGCAAGATGTAGAGTACATAGATGAGGTAAACAAGCCTAAGAGCAGCACATAATTAAGAGAAGTGGGTTGTTTAAAAATCCACAACAACCAGAAACAGGCCTAAGCTAAGGCTGAGCATTCGTAATTAATAGTCTCTATATCATGATTTGGAGGCTGGTGGTCCAAGAAAGCCTACTAACTTCACAATAGAAACCCTAAATAAGCCACACAAACACACACCCACACCCCACATTTTCTTTTTCTATTCATCTGTTGATAGGCACCTAAACTAATTTTATAACTTGGCTACTGTAATCATGACAGAACTAACACTTGTTATATATTGTTATGATGACTTAAGATTTCTTCATGTATATATGTATATATGATTGGCATAGGATCTACCTCAACATTATTATCAACAATGTTTCATTCCCCTACCCACCATGACCATTCTTAGTAGTACCTGTTGTATTTTTTTCCTGCTTCTTCAGATGGTGGGATTTTTGTTTGTTTTGCTTTGTTTTTTTGTTTTTCTCTGTTGGTTTTTCAAGACAGGGTTTCCCTGTGAAGCCCCAGGTATCCTAGAACTCACTATGTAGAGCAGGTTGGCCTCAAACTCAGATATCCACTTGCCTCTGCTTCTTGTTATTTTAGATACCACCACCCTACTTGGCTTTTTTGTTTTGTTTTTTGAGACAAAGTCTCTCTGTGCAGCTCGAGCTGTCCTGGCACTCAATTTGAAGAGCAGGCTGGCTACCACTGGACCAGTTATCGATTTTTTTTAAAAATAAGAGTCTTACACTGCATCTCAGGCTGGCTTGTAACTCAGCTTTCAACAGTCCTATGTCAGTGTCCTACGTGCTAGCATCACAGGCATGAGCACCATGCCCACTCTGTTCTCTTGATGACAGCCATTCTGAGTAGGGTGGAAGGGAACAGCAAAGTATCTATCTTCACCTGCATTTTCCTGATGGCTAAAGATGTTGAAATTTTTCACATGTATACACTGGCCATTTGTACTTCTGAGCCATATCTATCTGCTCATTTGCCCAGCAGTGAGTGACTGGATTATCTGTCTTTTTGTTGCTTTATTTACTTTTCCTTCTTTATGCCACAGGTTTTTAGTGGGTAATAAGTAACAGAGTATGTTGCATTTTTAAGGTATATTTCATCTCTATAATCTGCATAAGTTATAATGAAGGCATTGTGTTTCTTCACTCCAAAATGCAAACAAAAAATAAAGAAAGTGCAATTACACGAGTACTCTGGCCATAATTCCCACCATGACAGAGTCCTCTCCCTCTGGAGCTATAAGCCAAAAAAGTCTCCTGGCCATGAGGTTTTACCTCAGCAATCGAAAAGTAATACAAGTTCTTAACTAAGGATTTTATTTTATCCTTAATTTGTATAGTAAAGGACGAATGCATTATATTTCCAATTACTTGTGATGTGGCAGGTGTACAGGCCTGGTGTATTTTGTTTCTGGCCAGGACTTTTGGGCCCAGGGCTAGGTTCTGACCCGCTGACCCTCAGTCCCACAGAATCACACAGATGTTTATATTAATTTCTTGCTGATTGAATTAGGGCCCAGGCATATAACTTTCTAATTCCTTCATCTTAACCCAACCCATGATTCTTGTTCAGCCATGCGGCTCCATACCTTTTCTCAGCAGCATTTCAACCTCTTTCCTCTGTGTCTCCTGGCATCTCTGCAGCATCTCTGCTCTGCTCTGAGATGTTCCCAGAATTTTCTTAGTCTGGTAACCCTGCCACACTTCCTGTCTGCCTCTGGCCAACCAGCTTTTTATTAAACCAGTAGGAGGGACAAATATTTACAACATACCATAATCCCACTACACAGGCCCCTTATGCTTCAGCCATTGAAATGAGGCTTAAGAAGTAGAAATTCTCTTTTCTTTGTCCACTACTAGGTTTATACTGAAAATCTTAGATGTTTGTGTTTGCTTGTTTAACATGCACAAATGTTTCGCCTGTATATATGTACCACTTTGTCTGGTACCCAAAAGAAGAGCAACAAAACCCATGAAACTGGAATTAAAGGCAGTTGTGCATCAGATCCCCTGAAATTAGATTTACAGACAGTTGTGAACCATCATGTGAGTGCTGGGAATAGAATCTAGAAGACCAACCACTGCTCTTAACTTCTGGGCAATCTAGCTAGTCCCCACCTTTAGCTGTTTAGAAAGTAAAACCTTTAGTTCCAACACTTGGAAGGTAGAAACAGGTGGATCTCTATAGGAAGAGGGAAGAAGGAAAGAACACCGTATGAGGAGGAGGTGGTAGCACAGGAAGGAAAAAGGGGGAAACCCAAGAGAGGTAAGAAGAGGAAATACAAAAGAAAAAGATCCATAGTCTTTGTGACCTTCCAACAATCTGTCCACCTTATACCAACCACAGCCCAGGACAGGACACGCCATGCTCAGGAGAGGTGACCAACACAAGACAGACTCCATGGGTTTTTGTTTTTGTTTGTTTGGTCTTTCTGGTTTTCTGATGTTTCAATTGTCAGCTTTTGGCTGTTCTTTTGGGGATTTTTTGAAAGAGAATGGATTGGTAGGGAAAACAGGGAGGATCTGGGAGTGGTTAGGGGAGGGTTAGGAAAAAAAAATTAAGTAAAAAGAAAAAATTGCCCATCAGCATGTCACACCATGGCTGGCTTGGTTTGGGTTTCTTAAAACTGTCCACAAAAAAAAGGAAAAAAAAAAAAAAAAAGAAGAAAAAAAGAAAACATATGACTGCATGTTACTTGGGTGTGGGTGTGTGTTTTAATTAATTAACAGGCTGGCTATAGTGACACAATCTTGCAATCATCTCAATACTGGGGAAGTCAAGACAGGAGAATTCAAGGGTAGCTTGAGCTATATATAAATAAGACCTTATCCCCCAAAATAACTCAAAAATCTAAAAAGCAAGTTTGAATGTAACAAGCAAGTTTCTCCAAAAAGTTTACAACCAGAAAGAGAGATAATTTGAGGGACTTTGGTTCTTTTGGGGACCCAGCATCCGTGCCTTTAGAGTTTAAATGCAAACACTTTTTTGAGGGCATGTGTGGCAAGCAGTACAGGGGATAGGACTAAGGGTGAACATGCCAGGCAAGTGCCCTATCGCCATGCTATATATATCAGCAATTGGGGAAACTACTTTATTTTAGAACAGATACCCACTGGCCTTGAATATTATATCCTCCTGCTTCGGTCTCAAATTAGTGGTGATTGTAGGTCAGTATCAGCAGACCTGGCTATAAACAATATTAATATTAAAGCACAATCTTACCATCTCAACATGTATTTCTGAGTCTAGTTAAGATAACATCAACCTGCCAAGCAGAGGTGGTACACACCTTTCAAGAGGCAAAGGCAGGCAGATCTCTGTGAGTTCAAGGACAGCCTGGTCTACAGAGTGAATGCAGAACAGCCAGGGCTACAGAGAAACCCTGTCTTGAAAAACAAAACAAACAAAATAAACAAACAAAAAGATAAGATGAAAAAACTTTCTCATATTTGATAAATATACTCACCTTTTTTCTTTTTCATTGGCTCATGGCTATCTGGTGAAGTGGGAATAGGTGAGGCATCCATTGGTTCAGACTCTTCCGTCGACACCTCCACTACAGTCTCAGTAATGACATCTGGCCGCATCGCAGCATGGATAAACTCTGGAGTTGATACACAAGGAGGGACAAACACTTCCACTATAAAAAAAAGTTGAAAAATTAAAAGTTCCCACCCCTATTACAGTTTCCAGTGTGGACAGTTCAATATTTAGAAGAGGTTGTTTACAGAAGAATTATTCAAAGCAAGGTAAGAATCTGTGCCTGAAGAAATAGTGACTGAATATCCAACACTATCTCAAATACAAAAGTAAAAGACAATCATCTTGATAGTTACAAAATCAACCTCTTTTTGATACTTTTAGGTACTTTTTAAAGATTTACTTTTATTTTGTGTGTGGACAGTTTTGCTGGCGTGCTTGAACACTTGTGTGCCTATTACCTCCAGAGGCCAGAAGAGGGTATCATATCCTCTAGAATTGAGTTACCATGTGGGTGTAGAAACCAAACCCATGTCCTCTGCTCTTAACCCCTGAGCCATCTCGCCAACTCCCTTTAAACTTTTAAGTCAATTGTATATTATTTTGACAAAGAAAACTAATAAGTCCTTTAATAATTACTTTCATTGTGTGTTTCTTTGCATTATTCATTACCTGGAAAGTACAAGGACATGATATAAAATTTATAAATGTCCAGTACAAAGTACACTTTTTTCATTTAAATATATAAAAGATAAACTAATTGTTCATTTTAGGACAATGAACATCATTTTAAATCACTAAATGCTATTTTAAGTCACTAAAATAGTACACTGATTGCTATCTGGTATTCTATTAATAATTATAATTAACAATGTTGCTTCAACTTCCATCATATATGCAAAAATAACCAAGACACCACATTTCCATTTTAAATTAATAGATCCAGATACTGTAGCCTAATATGGGTCAATATGCTACCCAACAATGCCACTGTTTACTTCATCATATCCATGAAGAATGCTGTGGATTCCTAACCCAATTAAAGACAGTTACAGGACTTGAAAAATGGTTTAGTGTTTAAGAGCACTGGCTGTCCTTTCAGGACTGGAATACAATTCCCAACATCCACATGGCAGCTTACAGCCATCTGCAACTTCAGTCCCAGAGGATCTCACTCCCTCTTCTGACATCCATGGGCATCAGGCATGCACACGGTGCAAACATGCATGCAGGCAAACACCCATGCACATAAAAAGATGGCTGCTGTTAGCAACTACTGTAATTCCTGCATACAATGAATTAAAATCAGGACAAAAATCAAACCAGTACAACACCACTATTAAATTGAAGCTACAAGGAAAAAAGGAACCTTATTTCACAAGCTGAATAGAATATAACTTCCAGTAAGAAATGAAAGGCTACTGGAATCAAATGGTCCAACTACCTACAATTTTACCCAGAATCAAGAAAATAAACACAACATATACAACTGTTTAATAAAAATGTGTGGGCATTTTCTGTGTTATTTATTAGGACATCAAGTACAGCTTTTAAAATTTTAGAGCCTTTAATATCAGGTACTGATATCAGGCATTTATGTATAAATATTTAAGAACTCTAGCAATAACTGCTTTGTGTTAAAATCTTTATTCTAATAGGAAATAATGTGACGTTTAATATAAAAATTGACAGTTCACATACCAGGACTTCTTGAATCCCTCAAGCAGGTAGGAGATTCCATATGAAGCAGGGCTTCAGCAGCTTCAATTGTCTTATCTGTACAGTGTGCATTACTGCTATGAACTGATGCTTCCACTGTGAAAAAAAGCAAGTTATTTATTAAAGATGAAAATACTAACAAACTTAAAATACATTACTGAATCAGTATGAACTTATGTCCATGTGAACAATTCTACTTAAGCCAATGAGTACTCATTAACTACTTACTAAAGTAATAAATAATAATAAAGTTAATGTCTCCGCTATGTAAATAAAGTGAATGTTGATTCTAAAAGTAGCCAATGAGTCAGGTATGTGTTGCATTCTTATAATGCCAGTACTTGGAAGATTCAGGCAGGGAATGGAGGCTACCCTGGCCTATATATATATATACAGACCCTACTTCAAAATAAAAAACCCAAAGACGCTAAATAGAAATTAATGAAAAGCTCCTAGATCTTAACCAAAAGAAATCAAGAAAAAAAAAAAAAAAAACCTTGAAATAGAAAATTTACATCTATTTTAGAACAAAATTAACAGGGAGAATGTTCCACAGAAGTTAGGGTACAGGAAGAGAACAACTCTGTAGGTCAATTTATGTAATCTGATACATTGTCTCGAAACTGAGGGTAACAGAAATTAGTTAGAAGCATTTTGTCCTAACCTAGCCTAATGAACTGCTTCCATTTTTATATAGTGTCCTATGTGTGGACAATCTCCAGGCAAGTTACTAATTTTACTGTCACACTTCATAACTTTTTTCACAAAACATTTGTAAATTTTCAGAATTTCAGTGACCTTCACTAGGTCTCCCTAAGAACTGTACATATGTGGGTGGATGTATAAAGAGATGGATAATCTTATAGGGAAGGAAGCCTTGGGACTCAATCTCTTAGAAATCAATCTCTCACAGTCTTTCAGATTTTGCTATCACATGACAGTTTGCGCTTTCAGGTCTAACAGCTTGGAATCTTAGACTCAGCCACAACCACTAAGGCAACCTGATTACTCTCTGATGCCTCAGTTTCCACTTTAATAGAGCAGAACAAGTTCCTCAAATAGCTGTGGAAATCACATGCAGTGCCCACATGAAACGAAAATTCAATGATTTCTCATTCTTGCAAAATTGTAAGATGTACATTCACACCTGGTTCTGTTTAGTTTTGAGATGCTAAGGATCAAACCAGCATCACCCACACTGCTGGGCAAGTGCTCCACTTCTAAGCAGTGTATCTAAGCCCTAGCTTGTCCACATAACACATGTATTTCTTTTATGTATCAAATTAAAAACAATCCCATGATCTTACAGGAAAATTGTCAAAAACTCATCTTCTTAGACATACACTCTGACTTATAGTGAATAATTTATGTGATTAGAGGTTTTGAAACATAAGTAATAAATTTTAATTTGACTTTTTCTGAAGATGATCTACTTAAGGAGCTTTTGTGACTGTTCATACAGTTTCATAAAACTACGACAAATTCAAAAGTACAAGTATGAATCTTCTAAAGCCTGTCTCAAGAAACTTTAATTGTAAAAAGAAAATCTGTTAGAGCTTCCAAATTCACCAAATGCTGAAAGCTCAGCCTTTAAAAATAAAGTCATTTGGGGAGCACTTGTTTTAAAACTTCAGGCCTGTTTTAGCACCTGTTACACACCGTCCACACTCTCAAGCAAGGTATTCGGGTCTCTCCAGTTGCTCTTTCCATTTATGGAAATCTGCTCAAAGCTAAATGGACTGGGAGAGGCAGCCAAACCTCTAAGTAAATCTATCTTTAGGTGACCCTGCTTACTCTTATCTGCAGCTTCAGTGAGGCAAAAGATTCACTCAGCATCTAGTCCAGCTTTAAAAACTGTATATTAGACACTGCCATTCTTGAATATGTTCTTCACAGGGCCCCCTATTAAGACTCACAGACACTAACAACCCCCAGGAAGCAAATTCTCAGGTTTTAAACATCAACCTGGGAGTCATTCTCTTTAAAGCAGGATTGGTGTTGTAATTTAGCTGTTGTCTTATGTGCTATTAATAAACTATCCTGGGTAAGCTAATTCCTTATGTAATATTATGAAGATATACTCTATCTAAAAACTGTAAGGTACTACAATTATAGCTTCAAATATTTAATAAACACAGGATAATAAAACTACAGACGTTAAGATATTTAAGTTACAAATAACTACAAAAATACTTGCCTAACAGTTACATATCATATGTCCTAAATTCTTAAGTAGCTTGAGGTGCATTTTAAAAACTTTATTTCACATTAAGTTACTGTTGTTGTAAGTTAATCTTGATTCTGCTCTGGTTTGTTTCTTGAGACAGAGTCTCATGTAGCTTAGGCAGACCTGGAACTCTAGACGTGGAGGCAATCAGGACCCTCAATCCTCCTGCCTCTGCTCTTTCAAGAGTGTACTACTACACCCAATTCCAATTCGTTTTTTTTTAAAGTGTATTTTCTTGCTTACTTCTGACCTCAAACTTTTCTACCCCCAAGTTCAACAAATCATAACCCGGAAGTATTTTACTAGAACTTTAAATATCCATAATTTATAAGCTGCCAACTAAAAAATCCGGTATTTTAAGTACAGTCAGGCTACATCAGTTGAATGTTTCTAATGCACCCAGTACTGAGCTACAAATCTGAGTTCTGTGTCTAAATAGAGCCTCTGCCTCCTGCAGCTTCCAGTTCAGAGCACCATCAAAACTCAAACATAAATGTAAAATAATCATATTCCTCTGTAATCTCATGGCTTGCTAAAATAAAGCAGTGCTTTCTATTTTAGAAGCTTATCATGTTCACCTGCAGCTCAACGCTAAACATACAGTTCCAAATGCCTAGTGTCCAAGAAGTTCTAGAATGTTTTAACCATTTTTATAAAGTGAGGAGTATCTACATTTTGTTGACCTATGTCAACAGGTGGTTTCCTAAAACAATATTTGATAGCAGAAATTTAATGCCTCTCCATTTCAGTAATTTTAAAAACTTCAATGCTGTTTTATTCCGCTCAATAATTAAAAAAATAAATAAAACTGTTAACAATGCCTTGCAACCAGAGTAAGCAAACTAAAGCAACAACTACAAATTAAAATTCCTTACTACTTTCTAGACCTGCTTGAAATTTATGGTAGAAACTAAGCAACTCAGGTTAAAAACAGAAACAAACTAGTAAGTAATTGGACAAGTCTCATTTCGTATCAGTTGAACTCCTTCCTTGAAGAAATGTATTAAATATATTTCAAAATAATTTAATTCTGATCCCAACACCATCAATAAACATGATTTGTGCTGCCATATACTGTGAGTAAGTAAGTAAGCATGCCTGCTCTGTGTCCATCTAAAATCAGCTGGTGTTTGTAGTATACTGCTCCAGACTCTCAACAGCTGTTAGAAAATACCAAACTTGGTAATTAACTCTGACAGAGGCATACCTCCAGCTTTGCATAAGAGAACACTGGCAACGGATCTAGTTCCTAACAATGTTCTCAAGTCAGAAATAAACTTTACTAGCAAGAGTTTGAGAGCAATGGAAAAATGAGAAATACTTCATTAGGTGTTAGTGTTTTTCTCCTAAACACATCCTCTAAATGCCCCGAGCTCCACGAGGGACAAAGCAATCCACAAACCATGAAATGAAGAAGAGGGGCTAAGATCGTTCACCTTAACATCTGCCTCCCTTGACCTTCAATCAATACAGCTTTGTAAGTATAAAAAGATAATTAAGATTACTTTCTAAGCCAGAGATAGCCAATTAAATTGAACTCATAATTAAAAGTTTTTCTCATAGCCACATTTTAAAAAGTGCAAAGGTGGAATATACCTTTTTATGGGAGAAGAGATTGACCACTGAGCTATATCCCCAACCTGAAATGAATACCTTTTGTTTAACCTAATACATCCAAACTATTGCCATGTCAGCATGTAATCAATATAAAGAACATTCAAAATGCAGGGCTGGAGAGATGGCTCAGGAGTTAAGAGAAACTGGCTGTTCTTCCAGGAGCTGGGTTCAGTTCGCAGCACCCACATGGCAGCTTTCAACTGCTTGTGATCTAGTACTCTCAAACAGACATGCATGAGGCAAAATACCAATGCACGTAAATAAAAATAAATGAATTTTTAAAGAGAACTTTCAAAATTCAATTCCCTGACCAGATCTCAAATACTCAATACCCACAGGTGGCCAGTGGTGATATACCAAATGACAGCCTAAACCCATTCTTAAACTTAACTATGGTCAGAACCACACTTCTGCACTCAAATTATTGAGGATCTCAACAAGACTTCTACAGATAGTTTATTGTATTTGAAAAATAAAACTTAGCAAGGCATAGTGACTTCATGCCTGAATTCCCAGCATTTAGGAGTTTTAGTCTAGCCAGCCTGGCCTAGCACAATAAACAAGCAAACAAACTTTTTTAAAAAAAATATTCATTTTTATTTTATGTGAACTGGTGTTTTGCCTGCATGTATAACTGTGTAAGGGTGTCAGATCTTGGAATTACAGACAGTTGTCAACTGCCACGTGTATGCTAGGAATCAAACTCAGGTCCTCCAGAAGAACAGCCAGTGCTCTTAACCACTGAGCCATCTCTCCAGCCCCAAAACAAACTTTTAACTTCAAAATACTTACTCATTCACAATAATGTGTGTGTATATATTATGAAAAGTGGATTGCAAGTGTGTATATATTATGAAGGCATGCATGCATAATGTATGTATATATTGGATATGTATGTATTCATGAAGGATTGAACCCAGGGCCTCATATATGCTAGGCAAGCAGTCTTCTACTAAGCTATATCCTCATTCTTCATTGATTCATTCATTTATATGTTTCAGGTAGGGTGTCATTTAGCTCGCTCTGAAGCCTATATAAACCATGAGTTTGCAACAGTCCTGCCTCAGTTCAGAACAGCTGGGATTACAGACCTATGCCATTAAGTTTGGTGTGCTTTATATATTCTGGGAAACATTTTTAAATTTTTATTTTGTTCTGTACACTTGTAAAACTCACTACAAGTAATTTTTCAGTATTATGAAAAATATTTTGACTTTCTAAACCCCGTGAGAGCCTCCCAGTATCTCTAGATCAGTGTAATACTACTGCCTACCTTTCTCTAACATTGTTGTTTTCTTTTCTTCTTTCTTTCTTTCATTTGTTTGTTTTTCAAGATGGGTGGAGGTCTACCTAATCCTGGGCTGCCCTACAAGTTGCTTTGTAAACCATGCTGGTCTCAAACTCAAGAGATTCACTTGCCTCTGCATCCTGAGTACTGGGATTACAGGTCCAGACATCACCACCCAGCCCATAATTTGTTCCTAAAGAAAACTGCTTTGCTGAATTACTGATTGACTGTATATACCCTGACATTGCATTGTACTCACTGATATATAATCTTAGTACTAATATTGCAATGAATTCAACTGGCAATTTCTTTAACAAATCTTCAAAATAAATTTTTTTAAGATATTTATTGTGCACTGGTGTTTTGCTTGCATGTATAAGGGTGTGAGATCTTGGAATTACAGACAGTTGTTAGCTGCCATGTGGATACTGGGAATTGAACTCAAGTTCTCCAGAAGAACAGTCAGTGCAAGAACAGTCAGTGCTCTTAACCGCTGAGCCATCTCTCCAGCTCCAAAATGAATTTTTTTCCCCTATACTGGAGATCACATGCAGGGCCTTACCACTAAGTCATACAGTCCACCCCTAGAAGTTACTTTGAATGTGTGTGCATACAGATGCCATGGTATGTGAGCAGTCAGAGGACAACTCTGGAGTCAGCTATCTTCGTCTACTTCATCTGGCTCCTAGTGACTGAACTCATTCTCCAGGCAAGCACCTTTACCACTAAGTCATCCACCAACAGCAAGGGAAGTCTGAGGAATATATATATATGTATATATATGTGTGTGATTCTTTATTTCAATACTAATCTCTCTCTCCTCCCCTACCCCCCAAGGCATGTACCAACAGCTAGCCTTACTTTTTCATATAATGCTACTTTTAATGATTTTCAAGACGACACAGTAACATCCAAATATGAATTTATGAAATGCTTTGGAACATGTGATGGTGATATTCCAAAATCTAGAAAACTTGGTATGTGAAACACTTCTGTCCTAAGTACCATGGATAAGAGATAACCAATCTTTCTAGATATTAAATTTTTTAAGTACATAAGAAATGAGATTTCTATTTCAAATCTTACAATGAATACTGACCAAATATACAATTGTTTTGTCAATGAGATGACTGTGCTCATACGGTGGCTCAGTGGGTAAAGTGCTTGCCACGAAAGTAGGAAGGCATCATTGTGATACCTAGCACCCCAGTGCCCTGCCAGGGTGACAAGCAACTAACTGTAATTCCAGGGGAGAGGCAGACACAGGAGGATCTCAGAGACAACTTCCTGGCCAGTTATGTCTAGCTGAATCTGCAGGCTCAATGAGAAATTCTGTTCAGAAAAAGTAAGGCAGAGTGACTTAGGAAGACACCTAATGTCAACCTGTGGCCTCGATATGTACACACATCCACACACAGAGAGACTGTCCTATATTTCCTTCCTCCTTGTTTAAGAACTGCACTGATGCCAGGTGGTTGTGGTGTACACCTTTGATCTCAGTACTCAGGAGGCAGAGGCCATCTGATATCTGTCTGGTCTAGAGCCTGAGTTCCAGGACAGCCAGGACTACACAGACAAACGGGGTGGGAGTGGGGGGAGAAGAGGGACTGCAAGAAAACTCTGATGGCATCCCTTCTCAAGAAAAAAAAGGAAACTAATGTCAGCACTCAGAAAGGCAGGTGGATCTCTGCTGAGTTTGAGGCCAGCCTTATCTACATAGTGAGTTCCAGGACAGCCTAAGCTACATAAGAGGCCTTGTCTTAAAAAAGAATAAGGAGAGAAGGATGGAAGAAGAGGAGAAATGGTCAAGAATTGCACACTTCACGAAAGAAAGCATAATTTTTAAACTGAAAATCTCCCAAATCAAGACAGTGCATACATTATATGTTCACATAAACTGTTAGCAAAGTAGTAATATCAGACAATTGTTTTCCCCTTATTAATCTACACACACACTTACTCATACCAGAGCCTAAGTATTAAGCTGCACCAAATACCTACTGTAAGTTTTCAAAGACTGGCTAAAAGAAATTAACCTCTGACATACTCACATGGTACAGTTTCTAAAATTATTTTTAAAAGCAAGTCTTACAAATTTACCCCTGCAATAAATGTGTTGAGCCACTTATGATCTTAGAGCTTTACAAGTCCTCAGAGATCACCTAGTCAAGTGCTAGAGATGTTAGGAGGTTTAGATTAAGATGAACTAGGACATGTTTTATTGATAGCTAACTAGAGAACCTCAACCATGGTTCCTTTCAAGTTTGTGTGTATGTAATCCTGGCCAGCCAGCCTATCTGACTTCTCTGTGCCTGGATTAAGAAAGGCATCACCATGCCCCACCCAAATGCAAATTTAATAAGAATATTAAGTAGTCACTACAAAACACTCTTAATTTTAAAATGACTTTGATTTGTTGTAAGTTTATCTATTTCACCATATCAAACGCCTAATAACATAAACAGTAATAACTAAACGACTATGTGTATAATGCTTAAGTTGTAAACAGGAAAGGTAAAAGCAATATATCCTGCAGGAACATAGAGCAGTGATCCTACTAAGTGATCTACAGTTGCTTATTTATTCCTCAAATTCTTCCCTAGTGTTTCTCATTTTACATAATCATCAGGAGCTTACTGCAATTATTATAGCTACTTTTTCACTTGTACATTATATAGATTTTCAACTGCTTACCTATATCTGATGACTTCTTTCAACAAGATAAGGAGTTCAGTACACTCATAAAATGTGCCAACATTGGGGTTGGGGGATGTAGCTCAATTGGTAGAGTGCATGCTGAATCCCCCAGCACACCCCTCTAATACTAACATTTAGCAGGTGGAGGCAAGGGATCAAGGCCAGCCACAGCTATGTGAAAAGTAAGAGGCCAGTCTGAGATACATGAGATTTTTGTCTCCAAAAAAAAAAAAAAAAAAAAAAAGAAAGAAAGAAAGAAAAGAAAGCATTATTCTTCATGTGCCATTAAAAATTGTCAGCAATAGAAAATTTAGAACTGTAAAATCATAATTTTTTAAGTCCATATTTCCTTCTCTAGCTTGTAACTCAATAAATGTTTAAGGGTATTAGCAAATCCTCTTAAGTTTCCTTCTGAAGGCCTGGAGGAACCTTTAGATTATGTGAACATGAAAGAAGAAATAAAAAATGCATGAAAAAATCTTTCATAGCACACTGCAATTTAAAAACCTTTAGTTTTAAGATTTCTGCAAACAGTGCTCAAAAATCCAGATCTAGAAACTGGCATCTGAAGTCTTAGGAAACCACCATCAGAGCTGGTGTGGCTCTTTGGTGAGCTCTTGCCAGAGGCCCTGGCTCAGATCCCTGGTACCCCAAAACCAGAAAGCCCATAAAAATATAAAAACATTTATTTCCAAAGACTATGTACTCCCACAAATATCTCCAGGCCACATTCAGTTCTACTGTAACTCCAGAAGCTCACAGGAAGAAGACTTCCACTTACAGAATCAAGTCCTCTGCCTCTACAGTGTTTCTCAAGGTTCTGACTGAACAAATTGTACTATGGTTCTCTCTCAAGTATTCACAAGCATTGAAAGTAACATCTTTAGCTTTATTTATTAAATTTTTGTCCGTATTACATGCCCCATGTGCCTAGTGTTCACGAAGTTGAGGAGAGGAACTGTATCCCCGAAACTAGAGTTCCAGATGGGTGCTGAAAACCAAACCCAGGTCCTGTGCAAGAGCAACAAGTGGTCTTAACCAATGATCACTTCTCCAGCCCAGAAATGCTTAATACTTCTTGAACTATACACTCTCAACCCTCAAAACACCACAAACCCGATCTGAAAATGTACACTAATTTATAATCATCAGTGGACTGAACATAACAAGAATCATTCTCATTGTGTTCTGCCTCTCATACAATAAAAGTTCTTATCCAAAAAGATAATATTTACACACTGCTCAGTAAATTGTGATTTCCATAGGGATTTTTGAAATGTGTAATATGTGCCACAGACTAAACACACTCACTGTTATGTGTAATATAGTACATATGCTTCTTCTATCAGTCCAGATTTTATTTGAATTTAAAGCTGTTAAATTTAAACATATGTTTAGGGATAAACATATGTTGATTTTCCTTCACAATCGAACTGATTCAGCTTTGTTAACCAAACTACTGATTTCAAGATCCCTACCTAAAAACAATAGGTGGAAAAGACTGTTCACATCTTTCACAGCAGTACTGTCTGGTGACTATTTCTCATCTTCCAACTCTACAGCGATGATATGAAACAGGACCAGAGAAAAGACCGCGTGCGCTTATTATTTCAATAAACAACAATGTTCAAGCGGTGCCACATCGACCTGGGGCCCTCGCTGCGCTGTCTGCTAGCAAGTAAAGCTGCTTTTTCTATGTAACTTAAGTCCGTGCCCTTCCGCTGCAGCAGTGGCGCAGCACATCCCCCACCCCCGCGGCCACTTCCGTGTTTACACTCCTCTTCCCTCCAATTCCATGCGTACATTGTCAGCTTCACTCCCGCCCAATCTTCATTGGCCCGGCTCGGGCCCGTGGTCCCGCCCCCAGAAATCAACGTTCTTATTTGGAACATCTCGAAGCGCAGATTGGAAGCGCGGGCCTGTCAATCGCGCGCGTTCTGTCCTCTCCCAGGCGCTTCCGCTATGGTGGGAGGTTTGGGGGAGGGGAAAGGGGGCAATTCCGAGCCGAGACTTCCCCGGGGCCAGGACGCCCTCCCGCCCGCCCAGCACTTCGCTTTCACCCACTGTTGACAAAAATAAACCTTCTCCCTGGCTGTCCCAGAGCCCCGGGTCGGCTGCACGGAATACGGCCCGTGTCCTTCCCGTCCCCCTCAAACACCCGCCCCACGAGGGAGGGAGGGAGGGAGGGAGGGAGGGAGGGAAGGGCAGCAGCCTAGTTCTGCACCGCCGCCGTTAGCCGGGGCAGGGAGGCGCCGGCTCGGCGTCCCGCTCAGCACCGGGAAGTGGCCTCAAGACCGTTACTCCGGCACGGCTCCCGGAGGGAGGAGGCAGGAGGCTGGCGCGTTTTGGCGGGTAGCTCGCGGGCCCGCGGCGTCCATGCGGAAGTGGAGGCTGTATCAAGTGTGAGGCGAGGGCGGCGGGCGGCCAGCGCCCCCAGCCGCGGGCAGGGGCGGCCTCTCGGCCGGACAGCGTGGCAGGCGGCGGGGACAACAGCCCCGCTCACTTCCTGGTTCCCCGGCAACTGGGGTGAAGCGCGCAACTCGCCCGCGCCGACTCCCCAACTTAGCGGCGGCTCCGTGCCCGGCCCCCGCCGCCGCCGCGCTGCCCTGGGCGACAGCCGGGATCCGAGGCAGGTTACTCTCCAAGGTGATCACTTCCTGATTTGTCGCCTCCATTACTTCATTCACTCCCCCCTCTCCACGGCCGCTGGGCTGACGGAGGGAGGCACCGGACCGGGCTGCTGACCGCCCCGGGGGACGCTCCCCGCCTGCCGGGCGCCCCCTCGCCCGCTGCACCGATGCACCGGAGAAAAGTTCCCCTGCGCTTACCCGCCCGGATGAGCAGATCAAGCTGGTTCGTGGGTCCCTCATGCAGAGACGTCGCCATGTTTATCCCGGGGCTGGAACTGCTGCTTCACATTGACTTACACCCTGAGCAGCGGCGACAGGGGAGAAGGCGGAACCCGCGGCCGGAGACACACGCCGTGCGGGCGGGCGGCACACACTCACGCACTCGCACACACTCCGACGCCCGGATCCTTGCGCGTCCTCCGACAGGAAGCGGCGACCGGCCCGCCTCCCGCCGCCGGGCTGAGCAGCCCCACCACCTAACGGCAGGGGCGGCGGCGGCCCCGGCTGGCAACGCGATCCTTCCGCCCCGCGCCCAGACAGGAAGTCCCGGGCGCCGGCAGCTAGCGGCTGCACGGACACCTGAGGCTGGGGAGCCCAGGCCGCCCGCCCTCGGGGACCAGGGCCTCGGCAGGAAGAGGCGCGCTTCACGTTCTGCGGAAGCGAAGTCTGCAAATGTCCCCTCTGGAAAAGAGCCATGAATCAATTTTTTTCTTCCTAGAAGCGACCTAATACCTAGTCCCGCGGCTGTACATGAAGGTGGCTTTTTAACTTGTTCTTGCCCCTCCAGAGCTTATGCAACATACAATCAGTTCAGTTGAAACTGCACTTTAAAAAACTCGTCCCTAGAAAATATTCTAGAAAACATCATCACTAGGGAAGTCAGGAGTCTCCAACTACTTCCTAAGAGCACTTGGTCCTCTTCTCTTACAGAAGGCAGAGTACACTAGACAGGTAATTAGTAAACACCAGAGCAGCCGGCCAGCCTCGGGGAGACTGGATTAGAGTCGCTCAGTTTGCTAGCCATGAAATTCACTTTTATTTAATTCACGTGGACAAATGAACATATTCATTGATACCTTAAAGGTATCCAAAGTCATCTCTTAGAAAAATCCGTTTGCTAGAAAGTGACTTTACAAATACATACTACAACAAGAAAGGGAAATAGGTTAGGGTTAGGGTTAGGGCTATAAATTAGTGGAAATACAGGGGATCAGACCAAATAAAATGCCAAACAAGACCTAATCAAAATGCCTTGCTTGTTTCAGAATTTAACATTAAAAACTGAAACAAAATGTTACACTGCAGTGTTCGCCACAAATTTATGTAAAATGCACCTCCAGTAGATGATGTTTGATAATATATTGAGTAAATAAATCATCTGTAATGGTAGGGTGTTAGAAATTTTTCCGAGTTAGCTGCATATATAGTTATTTTCAACAGTAGTATAATACAATAGGTTTTATAAGTTTACCCAACTCACTGTAGCATGACATGAGTTTATCTAAGGCTGCCACGCATAGGACAAAAGGAACCAGCTGGTAGCTTTTATTTTTCATTGCTATCAATTTGAAATAAGGATCTCCCATTAATTGGCAGCATCTTTAACAGTTTCTGTATCAAAAAAGATGAAGACTACTAAAGGGTAATTTGCTGATTTTAGGCAGATTATTGAAAGTAATAACAAATCAGAATTTCTTCTCAAAAAAAATAATAATTTCTTCTTCTCCAGTAACACATTTTCCATGTATTCTACTTGGTACGGAGATGGGAACCAAAAGGGGGGGGGCAACATGGCTTAAAAACAATAAAACAGTATTCTCAGTATAGGATCAGTTTGAAGTTTGACTCGCTTTTACATTACTGTATTTTGGATATATCTGAAGCAAGGTATGTATATGTGTACGTAAGCATGTATGTGCTTTGCTGGTTGTACACCTTCATTATATGCATCCATGTCTGGATTAAATTTTAAACACCACAAGAACAGAGTCTGTATATATCCTTGCATAATAATTTATACATTCAAAACATATAAAATAATGTGAAAAAGACTGGAAAACACCATTCCTATAATTTGGAATGTACAAAAGCAGAATTCCCAACTTTAGTTCAATTCTAGCATGCCTTGACAGGCTTTCAAAACCACCAATACTTTACTGACAATAAGTAGAATAGGTTGCTACTAGAATGTATACTGACAGAAACTGGCATATTATGATGCTTATCAAGCATCTAATATATACACCTGTGTGTGTATATAAACATTTACCTGCAGTTCTCATGTCTTCAAGATCTAAGTTAGTTATAAGCAGAATTTTAACTAAATATGAATACATAGGTGAATATCTTGAAAAACTCAATTCTGCTAATAAAACTCCAGAAAGACAATACTGTATAAAAATTACTTTTATGTCCCAGCAGAGAGAGGGAAAAAAGATAAATATCAGATCTTACTGTTTATCAAATAAAAGCCTGCTGCCAAATATTTTACCTTCATTTCTTTTTATACAACAGATATTACTATTGTGTTCATTTCATTGATGAAGGATGTAAGGATCCTTGCATAAAGTTACAGTTGGTAATAATTTGAAACCAGTGCCCTTACTCTCCACCACTAGCCAGGAAACAAAGTAACATCCCTATCTTTCTGTCACACCAACTTTATTATTACAATTTCTTCTCTATAGCTCCTCCTATAGAGATGTATCCTTGCCTTCCTCTCACTGGACTTAATTCCTCATGTTATCAAACAGGATAAAGCTAAAGTGCCTAGGTCACAAACCCTAGAAGGAAGCCAAATATCATGTCATAAATAACCTGGGCAAGCCTGTGAACCAGAACATGGGCAGGGACAATGGCATCCTACCAACAACTGTAAAACTATCTGGGAAACACTTTCCAGCCCTAACCAAGTCTTGAGATGACTAACCCAACTGATAAAACTGCAGGAAGCCTCATCAAAGACCCTGAGCCAGGTTCATGCATCTAAGACACATTCTAACCTTTAACCTCAAAAACTGTGCTATGGTATTTTAAAATACTAAATGGGGAGGGATTTGTAAATTAATTAATAATAGCAGAAGGAATGGGTGGGTTAAAACCATTATAGTCTTTAAATCAGTTATTCAAATATAACACTTATTCTTCAATCAAGTCTGTATACTCTTGCACGAGTATATTTATGTGTCTGTGTGAATACACTTAAGTGGCATATTGTTTCATAGTCTCTGGTTAGATTAATGTCATTGCATTATATATACTTTTTCATGTTTTCATCCTTGCTAACATAAGTAGATAGAGTCATATGCTTTATAAATTCTAGAAAGCAGTTCAGTGTGTGGATTGACCCAATTGTATTCATTAAATTTCTTCTTTGTTAAACAACTGTTCTCTCTTTAAAAGTAATGATTTCTTTTTACTATTTTAAATTATATGTATGTCTGTGTGTAGTATATGCACATGAGTGCAGGTGCTCAAAGGGGCCAGAAGAGTTGGATTCCCCAGGAACTGGAGTTAACAGGTGACTGTGACCATCTCGTGGTTTCTGGCAGTGGAACTTGTAACCTCCGGAGAACGAGCTGCACTCTTAACTGTTGAGCCCTCTCTCTAGTCCAGCTTCCTTGCTCAAAGAGGGCTTTTTGGGTTTGTTTTGTTTTATTCTTCATTTGTTTTTCAGGGGTAGTGACTGAATCTAGAACCTCACACATGCTAAGAAAGCTCTCTGCCACTGAGCTACATCCTACTCTGAGGCAAGAGAGAGGTGCACCCTAGCTAAAAACTTGCTGTGTAGTTTAAGATGGCCTTGAACTCCCACTCTCCTGCCTTCACCTTCAAGCACTGGGATTACAGGCATAAGTAGGGAGAGGGGTTATTGTCAGTGGCCTGGAGTTCCCTGGGTAGGCTATGCATCTTTTCTGATCTTTAAAATGTTAACATGTTCTAGATTGCAACGCGTATGTTTCAGATATCTTCTGTCAGCCTGCAGTTTGATATGTAACTCAAACTGGTCATCTTATAGAAGTTCATTTTTTGATGTCAAATTATTTTCCCATACAAGATAGACTTAAATAATATTTCAGATAAAAAGTAACTTATAGAAGAATTAAGAAATACCTAGGGGCTGGCAAAGATGGTTCATTTGACAAAGCCAGAACTGAGTCCATACACTTGCCTGTGTGTTGCACACACACAAAATTTTTAAATTTTTAAGAAATATTCAGCAATAAATTATAAGATGCAAAATGTCAAGCTATGTGTGACAGAGCTAAAACAGTACTGAGTAGTCAGGAAATAGGCTTAAAAATAAATAAATGAATAGACTGCAATGCCTTATGGTACACACAGCCAACCCTAGCACTGAAAGGCCAAGGAAGGCAGATCTCTGGGTTTGAGGCCAGCCTGGTCTACATAGTTAGCTCCAGGACAGCTAAGGCTATATAGAGAAATGCTGGAAATGCTGTCTCAAAAAACCAAGAGTAAATAAAGTAAGCATTAAATTCAGAAAGACAGAAAAAGAGAAAATCAAAGAAAGAAAAAGGAAATAACAGGAAAAATGAAATAATTCAACTTTGAATAGAACTTTTAAAAAGAGATTTTATAAGGCCAAAAGGTATTTTGAAACGACTCAGCAAGGATCATAAGAGAAAATAATTATGTGTATATACATACATGTGTGTGGGTGTGTGTGTATATATATATACACATACAGAATACTGAATAGATATCCACCAGTACAATAACATGTTTTGTGAAACTTTATGCTAATAAATGTGGCCCCTGAATAATGTCTGTAAATCACTAAAAACTTTACACATGCATAAAGCTAAAATGATAAATTCTAAAAACATAAATGATAAACTTAAATGCTGTTCAAAATCTTCTCTACTCAAAAAAAAATTCCAGACTTGAATACCATTTTAGGTACTACAAAATTCTCATCAATTTTAATTAATAGAGAATTTGTTACTGAAAATGGGAAAAATATGTGAGAGGCACTTGTATTATTTTTGAAACCAGTGTAATTTTGGTTCTAAAACTACTTGAGGACAATGTGAGAAAATAAAATCATATATGAAATACGTGCAAAAGTTAAAAGACTTCCCGGGGCTGGAGAGATGGCTCAGCGGTTAAGAGCACCGTCTGCTCTTCCAGAGGACCCGGGTTCGATTCCCAGCACCCACATGGCAGCTAACAACTGTCTGTAGTTCCAGTTCCAGGCAAACACCAAGGCAAATAAATAAATAAAGTTTAAAAAAAAAAAAAAAAAAAAAGAACAGTGCTTGCCAAAAAATATAAAAAACTGAGATACCCAATATTATTTACTCAAGGTATAAAAATAATCAGGTATAAACATAGAAAAATACACTAATCAAATTAAATCGGATGCTCACATGGGAACTAGTCACAACTTATATATATAAGAGAAAAAAATCACCTTAAAGAAGCATAAAACAAGTACAATTTCATATTTCTCTATAAATATATGTATATATATGCTTTAATAAATAGTTCATCTTACTCCTAGTATGCATGCACACTCTGTCTCTAGACCCCGACCTATCTATTAACTGTCACTCCCCTGCAGTAGATTCTAATTTTTCCCTTTTCCCTTTTCTCCTGCTCTCTCTTCCCCTCCCTTGTCAGGTTTGGTTTGAGTTTGATGTTTTTGAGACAGGGTCTCTCTGTGTAGCCCTGGTTGTCCTGGGACTCTGAGACCCGAGTGCCTCTGCCTCCCAAGTGGGCATGCCCCCCCCACCCATTTGGTTCCAAGCAGCTGGCTGTCTGTATCTGTGGGTCTGTTTCTAGGCTCTCTACTCCATTCTACAGATTTTTTTATGGTAATAACACCTCATCACTGCAGTTCTTTTGGTTTTTCAACGTAAGGTTTTTCTGTGTAACCCTGGCCATCCTAGGGCACAGTCTGAAGATCAGACTGGCCTCAAACTCAGGGATCTAGCTGCCTCTGCCACCACCACCAGGCCTAAGTTATTTTCTTAAAAAAAAATTGTTGTAATTACTTTTTTATATGCATAATTGTTTTGCCTGAATGTAACTCTGTATACTATATGCATGCCTGACACAAGAGGGTGCTGAATCCCCTGGAACTGGAGTTACATATAGTCAGGAACCACTATGTGACTGACTGTTGGGAATAGAGTCCAGGTCCTCTGGAAGAGTAGCCAGTGCTCTTAACTGCTGAACAATCCCAGCCCCTCTTCTCTCTTCTTAGACAGGAATTCTATATCAGCAGTTATCGCCCTATGAGGCACGTGACCCCTTTGGGGGATCTAACAACCCTTTCACAGGGGTCACATATTAGATATCCTATATATCAGGTATTTACAATTCATAACAGTAGCAAAATTGCAGTTATGAAGTAGTAACAAAAACAACTTCATGGCTGAGGTCCCCACAACATGAGGAACTGTATTAAAGGTTGCAGCATGCGGAAGGTTGAGAACAGCTATTCTATATAGCTTTATCAGCCTTGAACCTGACTGGGCCTCCCAAGCACTGAGATTATCAGTATACCCTACCATGTCTGTGCCTTTCTGTTTTCTCCAGCTTCAGATACTTTTCTCCCTCTGTCCCTTTCTAGCTCGGAGTTGAATCCAGGGCCTTATGCACACTAAGCACACACCCTCCTCCTGAACAGGAGCGTACACAGCTCTTGGTTCTCTCACAGAACTGTCTAGAGCAGGGCTTCTCAGCCTTCCTAATGCTACGACCCTTTAATACAGTTGTTCATGTTGTTCTAACCCCAACCAAAACATTATTTTTGTTGCTATTCTATAACTGTAATTTTGCTACTGTTATGAATTGTAATGCAAATTTGGGGGATGGAAGGTTGGCAGAGGGGTTGTGACCCATATGTTGGGAAACCACTACCTTGGACTATATTGAGATCCATATTTTAGTAAGAGTTTGTCAAATTCTGCCAAAAGTAAATCTGCAAGGATTCTGACTAGAAGGAAATTGGGGTTTAGACTGGCTGGAGAAGAAGACCATATTTAACATCTTCAGTTTTCTATATTTTTGGATTAAAAATTAAAATAAATAACTTTAATCCACTTACGCTTATAAGGAGTGAAACATTACTATGGCGAACAGGTCACATGGGCTGTCAGATTGGTTCCTAGGTACCTAATGAGGATGTTTCTATTTGGTTTGGATTGTACTATGAGATTATGTTTCATTTCTTACTGATTATTGCTGTTGTATACAGCAACCCTGGTAAGTCCTTTTAATTTTTTTGTATGATGAACCTTCATAGCAACTTTAATAGTAAATATGAGTGGTCACTTTAGATGTTCTATTCTCTTCTCATCATTAAACTTTGCTCCTCTGCTGGCTAGTTTAACATCAAATAACACAGGCTAGAGCCATTCAAGAGGAGATACCCATTAAGAAAATGTACCCACCAGACTGGCCTGTGGACAGATCTGTAGGATATTTTCCTAATTAGTGACTGATGTGGGAGGGTCCAGACCATTGCAGGTGTGCCATAGAGGAGCAGGTTGTCTTGGAGGGGGGGGTGTATAAGAAAACAAGCTAAGCAAGCCATAGGAAGCAAGTCAGCAAGTGAAGCTCCTCCATGACTTCTGCTTCAGTTCCTGCCTCCACATCCTGCCCTGCTTCAGTCTTTGCCCTCACTTCCCTTAGTGGTGGATGTTACCTGGCAGTTTAAGTTGAGGTAAGCCCTTTTCTATACAAGTTGCTTTTGGTCATGGTCAAGGTGTTGTATCCCAGCAAGAGAACCCCAAACTAAAGCACCCTCTATATGTTACTAAAGTAATGCTAGTGTGTGAAGTTGGTAGCTGGTATTCTTTTCTCTACTAAATGATATCTACTGTAAATTGGTTTGAGACAGTCAGGCTGCTTTGAACTTAAGACTTGCTTCTCCAAGTTCTGAGATTACATTCATGAGCCACCACGTGCCACAGCACACATGCAGAGTTCAGAGAACAACTGGTTGGGACTCAGCTCTCTCCTCCTGCTACATAGATCTCCAGGAGTAAGCAGGCTGCTAAGCTTAGCAGCAAGTGCATTTGCTGGATGAACCATCTCACAGCCCTAATTTCACTTTAAAAACTTCTAACAGGGAGGCTGGAGAGATGGCTCAGAGGACTGTTCTTCCTGAATTCCATTCCCAGCAACCACATGGTGGCTCATGACCATCTATGTATAATGACATCTGTTACCCTCTTCTGTATACTGTATACATAATAAATAAATCTTTAAAACAAACAAACAAACAACTTCTAAAAGGTATTGTCTTCGTTGTCAACACTTCATCCAGGTGTACATTACAGTCTAATTACTCCCCCTTTTCACTCCTGTCACCCCTTCTTAGAAACTGTTTTTCTCACCTTAATGCATTTTGTTTTGTTTTTTAAGCCACTGAATTTAACCAGGGCCATCTGTGTGATCATGGATTTGGAACTATCCAATTGGACTCACCAATAGGTACCCAACTCAAATCAATGATTCCCCCCTCCCACTACCCCATCCCCTAAAATGTTTCAACAGCCAGTAGTTCAACCTAGAGGGTAGGGACTCATGAGCCCGCCCATCCACCATCCACACTTCCTGATGGTAAGGCTAGCCATGTGCAGTTTCTAACATAGGTAGCCGTATCTTTTGAGTTTAAGACATCAGTGGCTGTGTCATGCCCAAGGTGGCATTTTTCACACAGCCTTTCTCCTTATCTTCCAGCTCTTAGATTTTTTCCTACCTCAAATTCCAAAGTGTTTCCTGAGCCTCCGGGTGGTGATAGTAATGTATTGTCTGCTGAGCACTCATCCACCACTTATCTCAGCACAGAAAGCAGCTGTAGGTCTGTACATTCACCACGATCATCAGCAAGAGAAGCTTCTCTCATTAAAACCAAGGGTATCATTTGTCTAGGGGTATAAGCCTAGACAAGGTTTCTTTAAAAACACCTATAAGGTGTTTAAAAACAGTAATAAGTCCCCTCCCCCAACCATGTGTTTTTGATGAGGTTTAAAGTACTATGCATGGGTCCCCTCCTGTTGTCACCAGCCTCAACTCCAAGCAGAGAAAAGTGGACACACCTTGCCTAGCAGGTTGGTTTGAAAGTTCACAGCATTCATATCTGTGAAAACTATTGGTGCCTGCCTTTTCTCCCCACAGCAGCCCACATGGTGCTGTCCAGCACTGTGAAAGCTAGGCAGCAGACAGGAAATCCCTCACCCCGTCCCAGCTCTTCTCTCACTCGGCACCCAAAGTCTGAACATCTAGTTCAGCTGGGCAGGCAATATAAAGGGCAAGAGGCACTTTTGTTTCAGGGGACTCTCAGGTCTTAACCAACAACTCATTCAGAGGTATCCACACCTCATTAGAGACTTCTTGTTCAGTGAGCCCAGGGTCTAGGAGCTGCACTATCAGCCATGCAGGACAGCTTCAGTCTTTCCTTCAATGACACTTGTAATTAGGTTATAAGATAGTGGTATGCATACAGCTTTTGGTTTTTTAGCATTATCTGTTTAATAAGTTTTCAAATTCCCTAGCAGTAGCCTGTTCATAATGTTCTTCTGACTTATGATTTGTTACAGTAAAGAAAATAGTTTACTAGAAAAGAAATGAACTTGAAATAGCAGACCACAGTCCCACTCCAAACTCATGTTTTCTTAACTCAGCGTCACATACTTTTACTCCTACTGTGTATTTTCCTTACTATTCTATAGCACTGCAACCAATATTTTCTGGTTTACTTTTCTCTTTCATTAATTTTTATTTTGCTGCTTTTATCTTTATTTGGTTTCAAAGTTTCACACATAGACATATTTTAGCCTTCATTTTGTAATCCTAGCATTTTAAAAAAGATGAAAGGCAAGGGAGATCAGGAGTTCAAAGTCAACCTCAATCACACAGAACCTTGAGGCCAGCCTAAGCTACATGAGAACCCATCTCAAAGACCAAAAAAGGGGGGAAATAAGCCTGTAATTTGTTCACATTGGTTACTTTATTTGGTTTTATTCTATTAGTCCTTTATTAGCATCTACGTATGCCCATTATGTTAATCCTTTAGTTGTTTTATTTTTCTGTGTCTGTGTTTTCACTGCGTGTGTGTATGTGAGCTGCTCACATGCCTGGGTCCTCTGAGGTCACAAGGGACCTGGACCAGGAGCTATGGGTGGCTATAAGTCTCCATCTGAGAGCTGGGAACTCAACCTTGGTCTTCTGCAAGAATAATTAGTGCTTTTAAGTTCTGAACCACTTTCCTAGCCCCACAAAATGTATTTAGAACTACAGTATTTTCCAATAGGTTCTATTTCTCTTTTTTTATAACTCATTTGACTGTGTGTTGGTATGTACTCATGTGACCATGCTCATGCCAATGTCCACTTGTAGAGGTCAAAGGTCAACTTGAGGGTGTCAACTTGCCGGGGTTCTCACTTTCCACCATGTGCATCCTGGGGATCAAACCCAGGTTGCCAGGCTTTGTGGCAAGCACCTTTACCAGTGACCATCTCAACAGTCCCAAATTCTTTTATTTTAAAAGATTTTTTTCTCTTTCTCTTTCTCTTTCTCTTTTTACTCTCTTTTTGAGACAGGGTCCCTCTGTGTAGCCCTGGCTGTCCTGGAACTCACTCCGTAGACCAGGTTGTCTTGGAATTCAGAGATTCGACTATCACTGACTGCTAGGATTAAAAGTGGGCACTACCATCACCTGGACAGATTTTTCTTTTTTAAATTCATGTATCTGTGGGAGTGTGTGCTGTATGAGCCTGGATTTCTGTTGAGGTCAGAAGAAGGTGTCAGATCCCCTAGAAGAGGAATTAGCGGCAGCTGTGAACTACCTGATGTGGACCATGCTAGAAACTGAACTCAGGTCCTCCGGAAAAACAAATACATGCTCCAGCCTCCTCTAATCCTGTTAGAGCGACTTACTCTCAGTTTGGTTTTGATCTTTCTACTTCACAGATGCCTTGTTAGATGAACATAAGCTAATGATTATACTCACCTCTCAACAGTTTAAGATCCCTTTGTCCTAATTAAAGATATTCAAGATACATACTTTTTATTACTGCCATTTCCTTCAATTAATAATTTCTGGTGAAATATTTTTCCATTTAATAAATTTATCTTATTTTTTTTTCTTTTATTTGTTTCTACTATTTGACCTACTTTTCAAGTTTATTATAAATAGCAGATGTGCTTAATTCACATCATTAATTTGACATGTTTTGGACTTCTATTATCCTGATTTATGATTTCCACAACTGTTAGGGTGGGTGAGGTTTAATTTATGCCCTTATCAAACCTACAACTTAGTACTTTACAAGCTATGTTTCTTGGTTTATGTTTTGTTTTGTTTAGAGACATGATTAGAGACATGATCTCAGGTTGTGGCCCACGTTGCGTCAACCTCCTGCTAGAGAGGACCATGGGCATGTGCTACCACACTCGGTGTCAAAGCTACTACTTCTGTTTTACTCACATGTATGATGTAAATCCCTTCTCACTAACCAGAGCTACTGCAGCGGCTGAAGTAGCTCAAATGCAAACTGACTGGCCTGTCAGGCTCTAAATAAACCACAATTTCTTAGTGTTCTGTTCTGGGTCATCATGTCAATTAAAAAATAATCTATTGTGACTCTATGGAGCATACCATACAAATTTAGTCAAATAGTGCAAACATAATACAGCTGGGTAAAAAGTCATAAATACAAGAATTCTTCACATAAGTCAACTGTCCCCTTTGAATCCAATGAGCTCCACGTCACCTATCTGAACATAGTTGAGAGGACTCTGCACTGGCACTGGCCACAGTCATTTTTCTGTTATGTGAGGCCTTGGAATTAAATGGTGTCTGGTACACATAGAATATGCCAAGGTTATTCAGAAAGACTGCTATTTTATAGGACACTGAATGGCAGTGAGGTTTATTTTTCAAGACAAGCTCTCACTATGTAGCTCAGGCTGGCCTTGTACTCATAATCCTTCTACCTCAGCCTCCCCAGTACAGGAATTACAGCTTTACCCACAGAAGTTGGTATTGAGGGACAGAGAGGGTCCTAGAATCATTGCGTCACACAGTTGGTAGCACATGCCTGTGATCCCACACTTGAGAAGTCAAAGTCAGGGAAGGAGAGGAGTTCAAACAATCCTCTACTACACTGCAAGTCCAAGGTCAGCCTGAGCTGCAATTGACACTGTCTCAGAGAGAACAAAACAACAACAAAAATCTGTCTTTCCCATGTGCTATTCTCATCATCAAAGAACACTCATAAACGCATAGAAGCACCACCAGATGGCACCAAATCACAGCCAGACTGAATCAGTTTGTCTAACTTAGAGCAACTATAGACCATCCATCCACACTCCTCGCTCCCGTTCACCTTCTCATACTTCTTCTTACTCCTCTACACAAATGATCCAAGTCAGTGCACCAGTTTCCATTAATAACACATCTCCAAACATTCAAACCATTGCTTGTGTGAACTGTGGGACATACTTACTGCCTCCTGTATTATCCTAGTTTATCTCAAAGCTGTGCCAGCTACAATGCCAAAACAGTGGAAAATACAAAAAGAAACCCTGTCTCAAAAAAAAAAAAGAGAGAAGGAAAGAAAGAAAAAAACTAGCAAATGTCTAGACCCAATAAAACTTTTTAAAAGCTTGCATACACACACACACACACACACACACACACACACACACACACACACACACTATAATTTCATGAGTGTGAGTGTTTTTGTATGTCTGTCTGTCCCTTTAAGCAGTCCCTGTGGAGGTCAGAAAAGGGCACTGGATGCCCTGGAACTGGTGTTAAGACATTTGAGGCACCATACACAGGTGCTGAAAATCAAACCTGGGTCTGCTAGAAGAGAAGTCAATGACCTTATTACCAGTGAGCCACCTCTCCAGCCCAACACCTAAGAGAATTTGGATTAATAGAAGCAGTTAAAAGTGATCATGCATGTTTGTGTGCATAGAGGAGTATGATAACAATTCCTCCATGTGATGCTTGAAAGTGTGCTCTTGAGCTACTAATTCTCCAAATTTAAATACCTGCTTCTACTCTTGGAAAAGCTAGTTAGCCTGGTGTTGCTGAGAGGAAACCATGTTAACATATAAGACCCTCAGAACTATCCCCAGCAGTATAATAATGAAACACAAAGGCTTTCTTTTTGTTTGTTGTTGCTTTTGGTGCTGTTCACCTTTGCCACTTTTAAGTATGTGAAAGGAGACACCCTTCAGTGTCTTGAGCTCCCAGATTAATAGCTCCCAGGCATAGTAACACATGTCCATAATCCCAGCACTTGAGAGGCAGGAAGAAGCCAAGGCAGAAGGGAACCTACCAAAGAGAGTGGGGTAGCTCAGCTGTGGAATGCTTACATAACTTTGCAAGGGGCGGAGTATGATTCCCAGCACTGCAAAGAAAAATAATAACTCTATTGAGCTTCATCCTCTGTGCAATTAAAACTCACCTGGAAGATTTTAAAGGCAGAAGAGGAATAGAGAGAAAGGAGAAAAGGAAAGAAAGGCAGACAGATATTGTTTCCATCACACACCCAGATAATGACATTCAGGGCATCTGTGTGACTTGTTAGTTCCTCGGCCCTAACACTGTTAACTGGCAACTACGTCCTATATTCATTTTTTTCTTTTTGAGGTAAAGCACTTTTAGTCACTGAGCCATCTCAACCACCCTTATTCAAGAATTAAGGATAATAATGTATCCTTTTAAGCACATAAAAGAGTTTTAACACCCCTCATAACTCTTGTAGTAATTAAAACAAAATAAGAGAAACCACAGTGACAATTAAATTTTTAGAGTAATAGCAGCTCTCTTTTCCTATAATCATTCCCAGCAGTCAAGAGAGGCTATCAAAGAACGTGACCAATAACATTAGTATCACCTAAAGACTTACTAGACTGCAAATGGTCAAGTCAAACCACAGAGCCAGGAAATTAGAAGCACGGCTCACCAGGTAAGTGGTGAGCAGCTGGAGTCCTGTGTACTGGGAAAGCTGAGGCATGAAGCTCATATAACCTCAAAAGTTAGAAACCAACCTAAGTAACCAACACAAGACCTCATTCTGAAAGCAAAACTCTATCCCAGCAATCTATTTATTTTTATAAGCCTTTCAAATAGTTCTACTGTACGCTTAGATTTGAAAAGCAATTGCAATAAAAGAAGAAGTCTCAAACCAATATAATAAAATATTCAATGAAACTAGTGACATGGAAACCTAGTACAAAAGGTTTGAGAGGTTGGGCCATGTCATCCCCCACCCCAAACACACACACACACACACACACACACACACACACACACACACACACACACACACACACTCTTAAATCAGAGCTGGGAGCTGGGTGGTGTAGCTGAGTATAGAAGCCTTAGATGTATGAGACCCTCAATGTGATACTAAGTGTTGCAAAAGGGAAAAGGGGAGAAGGAAGGGAGGCAGAGAGGGAGGGAGGGGGTGCTGGAAACCCAAAACTGATACTTTGGAAGGACATCCAGTGCTCTTAACTGCTGGGCCAGCTCTGCAGCCCCTACAGACCGTGTTTTAAATGACTTTCAGGTCCTTACTAGTGTTGTTAGGGGAAAGAGAATAGACATGGAGTGGAATATAGAACAGTGCTTCTCAACCTTCCCAATGCTGTAACCCTTTAATACGCTTCATCGTGCTGTGGTGACCCCCAACCACAAATTACTTTCTATGTTATTTCATAGCTGTAGTTTTGCTAGTCTTATGAATCGAAATATAAATATGTGTTTGATAGTCTAAGGCTAAAAGGGTCCTTCAACACCCTACAAGTGTCTTGCTTCACGCACGGATTGAGAAGTGTTGATACAGACAGGAAGAGAGCACCAGGGAAGGGTGAGCAGCAGCTACATAACAAATGGGCAGCCAGGTGGCTCAGCACACAAAGCTGAGAACCTGAGTCTGACCTCCACCCAGACTTACAGTGAAAAGAGAGTCCTCTGACCTCCACGTGGGCACCATAGTGCATCCATGTGTACACACTTATGGGCATACTCAAAAATAAATAAGTGAAATTTAAAAAATTAAATACATGGATGAGAACTAGGAACAATACTTCACTGCCTTCTAAATAAAGTTTACCATGTCAACTTTTTTCAAAGACTTGTTTATTTATTTTTTTGTTTTTTTTTTTTGTTTGTTTGTTATGTGTGCATTCTTCTGCCTATACCCCAGAAGAGGGCACCAGATCTTATTCTAGACAGTTGTGAGCCACCATGTGGTTGCTGGAATTGAACTTAGGACCTCTGGAAGAGCAGCCAGTGCTCTTAACCTCTGAGCCATCTTTCCAGCCCCCATGTCAACTTTTAAATTACAGCATAAACTATGGTATTTTAATGGTATTTTTGAATTTCTGACACCTTGACCAATAATAAATGTGTATTTTCACACTATGTTGCATTTGTTATGGACATCCCAAAGCAGAAGTTACAGAAGCATTTAAGGACAGCAGTAAGACAGAGCACCCAGGCTTTGGTGTGCGAACAGAGAAGCAATTTCCACCCACAATAGAGAGGCATGCTAGGCATTTTGCTTTAGATTTTAAACATTCAAAAAGAAGTTTCATGGGCTTCGCCCTATGACTGACAAGCTCCACACACAAGATGACTGAAAACCCTCACAGATGTTAAGCAGAGCATCAACAGTGTACTAGCCTTCTTCCCAGTGAACCATTCCTTTACCAATCTGAAGAAACATTTGCACAAAAAGATATTCACAGATGATCGCAACCCACCTCTTGGCACCCTGACCACCTTATATTTGGGTTTTTAAAGAATCTTTTAAAACTAAAATATGGCATTAAGTATATTAATAATTACCTGCTAGTTGGCAACTATAAATAATTTTTTAAAAACCATTTTAACCATTTCATTTGGGAACTTATACATTTTGGAGGATTCCAATAAAAGCATATCTCAACAACTCAGCAGAGTTCTAAGTTCTTCTTTTTCAGAATCACTGGGTATTTTAAATTTAGAAATCTGTGAATGTTGGAAAAGTTAATATACAACATTATGATTTGAATCTGAAATGTCCCTTATGGGGACTTAATGATTCAGCATAATGATTCTTATGCTGAATGTTTGGTTCCCAGATGCTAGGTAGAATTGTTCTGGAAACTTTAGCTTGTTAGTAACTTTTTCTTTCTTTTTAGTCCCCCCACACACACTGTTTCTTTTCTTTTCTGGTGTCTTGCTGTGTTTTGCTGAGATACTCTTTACTATGGAGCCCTGACTAGCTGGGAATTCAGAGACACACCAGCCTCTGTTTCCCAAGTGCTGGGATTAAAAACATGTATGTGAACACCATGATTCCGTTCACATTTCTAAAGCAGGACCATGCTATGTAGCTCAAGCTGCCCTCACACTTGCCGCCCTCCTGCCTCAGCCTCCCACAGACAGGAATACAGGGATGTATCATCATACTTGGTTTAGCTTGGAAACTTTAGGAGGTGGGACGTAGCTGGGAAAGAAGGCCATTGGCATCTTACTGGTGTCTCATTCCTGTCTTTGTCTGCTTCCTGTACACCACATGCTCCTGCCTCCACAATGTATTGCCTATACAGATAGAGCCAAGCAACACATGATGTCAACCTACTGAAAAAGAATAAATGCTCAGGTCCCAAAGCAATGTTCTACAACAAACAGAAGGAGGCCGTCACAGCAGTCAAGAGACTGCTGTTTTTGGACCCTCTCAAATGCTAACTCAATTCAAGCCTTGAATTGGACTACATTATCACTGAAATTACATCCTACTATGATTTTTTTTTTTAAATCTCTGATTTTAGCCAGGAGTTGTGGCATATGTTTGTAATCCTAGCAGCTCAGTAAACTGAAGCAGGAGCTTGAGGTCCATGAACTACATAGTGAGTTCCAGGCCAGATTGAGCTATGTAGCCACAACCCTGACTCAAAATTACATACATACAAACAGACATATTATACACACACACACACACACACACACAAATAAAGCAATTCAAGGAATTCTAAAAGCTAATAAGTATTCCCCAAAACATCAGGGCAAGGCGAAAGAGAAGAGAGGTAGGCGGCCAAGTAAGTACAAAGGAGCAAAATGGAACCTACTCTGAAAACAAGCTCGGCTTTATTAACCAGGTGAATGTCTGTCCAAAAAGACTCATAAATGAGTAAGATAAGATACTCACTCATCGAGACATAGTAAGACCAAACAAGCAGACATGCCTCATATCCAGGTACCTGCAGCTGTTTCAGTAACACCGATACAACCATTGATTGAAAAGGGAAGCATCATAACCACTCTTCATCTAAAGAAAACATAATGAGAAATATCTACCATGGGTGCTGCTACCCCCTGCAAAAGCCAACAGCATTTAAGGAGAGTGCTTTAATTACTTTTCTATTTCTGAAATTAAGATGCTGTGAGCAAGGCAACTCATTTAAAAAGCATTTATTTGGGGGCATATTGAGAGTTGAAGTTCATGGCCATCATGGTGGCGGGTGGACAGTTTTGGCACTAAAACAATAACTGAGCACTCAAATCTTGAGACAGAACCACAAGGCAGACAGACTGGGAATGGTGGCAGTCTTTTGAAACCTCAAAGCATCCCCAGTGACACATCTTCTCCAACAAGGCCACACCTCCTAATCTTTCCCAAACAGTTCCACCAAATGTGTACCAAGTATTCAAATATGTTGAGCCTAGGGGAGTCATGCTCATTCAAACCACCACAGGAAGCATCCTAAGCAAGCCTTGCACACTACCAAACACTACCACTGAGCTACATCTGCCACTACTATTATTTTTTATGTACCAAATTCCTCTCTCTCTCCCTCTCTCTCTCTCATTCTCTTCTCCTCCTCTCCTCTTTTTCAAGACAAGGAAGAAAAATTTAATTTATAGCCAGAGAAATGTATCACTGGAATAATAGAAGAAAGAATTACCCCAAATTAGTAATAAAAATAACTCTCCAGGTGCCAAAATAAAATGAAGCTTATAATCAAGAGAGACCAAACCTAAGTTTTAACCCTCTCCCAAACAGTATGACAGGCCCAAGTCTCATTTGTAGCCCACTATCTGTTCTGAACAAAGGCTCATATGCCAAAGACACCTGAATATGCCAGGAAATAAAGGCAAAATGAAGTTAAGCCTGGACACTGGGATAACTGATGCTAACTGTGTAGCTGTAAGGAAGAACTGGTACACATGCTTATTCGTACTTCTATAGTGTGAAGTTATTTTAAACAAGATGTTACAATTCCCTGTTCATTTTAGTACTGCCCTGCTTTAAGTCTATAATTTTTAAAACATATATCTGTCCCTATAAAAATAAGTGATATAATAAATGTATCATTTTTTTTTCTTTTTTTTTTTTTTTTAAAACTTTATTTTATTTATTTATTTGCCTAGAACTAGAACTACAGACAGTTGTTAGCTGCCATGTGGGTGCTGGGAATCGAACCCAGGTCCTCTGGAAGAGCAGACAGTGCTCCTAACCACTGAGCCATCTCTCCAGCCCCTAAATGTATCATTTTTACATTACCTGGGTAAATACTAGGTTCTCACTCAATTGCCTATATTGTTCAGCAAGCACTGTTGTTAATATGCACAAATGTTGCTTAGCATCATCTAATCACTTCAAGCTGCTGCATATATGGTTATTGTGATAAATCATGTTTTTTCCATCTCTAAGAAATTGTTGCTGAACTAAAAGCTCATTTCTTTTTGGCAACTAAAATGGCCATGTAAGCTCTCACATGAGTGTTGTGGAGACTCAGCCCCACGGGCCCATGAGAACCACAATACACCAACCAGACTGGCTGGGTTTGCTCACAATCCTGCCAAAGTTTACTAATTCCCATAGCAGGTCAGTGGACATTTGTTGATAATTTTGTCCATGTTTTAAATATTGTATGTTACATTTTTTAAATTTCACCAAACACTTTTACATACATTTTATTGTACAGGAGGGCCCTTAAACATAGCCTTTCCATATATAATTATGCTTATAGCATGTAGTATGAGACAAGGCCCAGAACACTGACTCTCCATGATGCCAGTGAAAATGTAAACACATCATTATTTGTCTAAAGTGCTAAAAAATATGAAAAGGGTCTCAAGGCAACTTTTATTTACAGATATCAGAACCAAAAGATTCTTAGGCTTCCTAGCCCAAATGATTAAAATAATGTTCCTATTATGTAACACAGAGGCCATCAACCCTACATAATCCCACCAATTCAACAAATAAAATGGTACTCAGGCCAGATGCTGTGCTCACCCAGGCCACAGTAAGACCTACACTCAACAGTGAGCAAGGAAGACAGATGGGGCAGGGGTTCCTCTTCTTCTGCATCAGCCCTGTACAATGGATCCACCGCTTCACTCCCAAGGAAGGAGGAATACCTACCTACCCAACCATCCATCTTAGTTGCTATCTCACTCATGGACATGCAGCTGCAGCCCAGATCTGCAGAGGCAGATGACTTAGGGTAGATGCTTCTTTGTCTTATCCTCTTTTCATTTATAGTACTCAATATTTTACAACAGCTAAATCTGTACTGTTTTAATTAGCTTAAAAGTTACAGACAGTCCTCTGTTTCCTTTTTAGTAAAGCTCAGTACTTGGATTCAAAGTTTTAAAGCCCTTTACTCCCCTTTCTCCCCACACTGAATCTCCTGCAATTCAGAGAAGCCATGTTCCTCCAGATTTTGCCATTTCTACCTGGCTGGTTACTCCAAATCCTTCACAAATCACTTTCTCGGTTAGGGAGACATTTTCTGACCTCCCTACAATTCCCACATTTTATATCATCATAAACTATGCTAACTTATTTAATCTATAAAACGAAAAGCCCAGGGACAGCAAAGGCTCTTGTTTGCCACATGAAAAATCAGTTCTGGCCCGGCACCCAGCAAGTCCTCAGTGAGCACGAGCAAACGGCTAAATGGACCTGCTTACAAATATGCTTTGATCAAGTACCCTTGGTCATCACTCAGGACACTGCAGCTTGTCTTCCTTGGCATCACCAATAAAGCTGTGCACTGGTCAGACAAAAGATAAAATGGATTCAAAGCATGAAAAAAATTAAGGACTAAAGTTAATAAAACTGACGTGTATTAGGATTTTCGTGAATTAAGCAGATATTGGCTTTCAGCATTTCTTGTCACAAAAAGAGATGTCTGAGGGGCTGGAGAGATGGCTCAGAGGTTAAGAGCACTGACTGTTCTTCCAGAGGTCCTGAGTTCAAATCCAAGCAAAACCACATGGTGGCTCACAACCATCTATGATGAGGTCTGGCACCCTCTTCTGTAAAACTGTATGCATAATAAATAAATAAATCAAAAAAAAAATCTAAAAAAAAAAAGAGAGATGTCTGAGACAACAGTTGTATTATTCTGCTCCAATATAGTAACCATTTTACCTTTATTAACACTTTTTGTCTGTGTGTGATGTTTGTCTATCCTGATGTGTATGACGTATGTATACAAGCACATTCATGTGTATGCATGTGTACCACAGTGTGTGGCATTCAGAAAACAACTTTGGGTTTTGGGCCTCACCTACCATCTTGTTTTGAGATAGAATTTCTGATGTTTTTCTGTTGCATGAACCATCTCTCCAGCCCCCTTAACTAGTGTTCCTTTTTTAAAAAACAAATAAAAAATCTTGAGTACAAAAGAATTAATGTTATAGTTTCTGAAACAAATAATAAAATTCTTTTATAATGACCTCTTTTCTAGCATACTTTTCATTCTTTCTTTCTAAAACAGATATTTATATAAATAGTACTTAAAATAATTCCTTTTCATTTATGCTTATCAATTAGCAGAGCAATTATTTGTGTTGGGCCATTTTCCTGTTCATGTGTGTCTGTAAATGGATGCACACTTGTACTTAGGTACCCAGAGGCCAGAGTAGAGCTTTAGGTATCTGGAGCTGGAGTTACAGGCAGCTGCAGGCACCTGGAGATGGGTGGGAAACAAATTCAGGTCCTTGCCAGAGCAACAAGCCCTCCTAACCAGGAAGCGTTTTCTAGCCCATTTGTTTAGTTTCTAAGGTAGGGTCTAAGGACACACCTCATGGTGGCCTTGAATTAATGATCCTCAGCCTCAGCCTCACATGTGCTGGAACGGCATGAGCAACACATTCAGAAAATTTTTTGGTTTTAGTATCTTGTCTTCAAAAACAGTCAAGAAGTCTGAAAACTAAATAAGCACACATAATGCTTTCCACACTAAAGCTTGCCCCCGTTTTTCATAAGCTGGACATTTTAATGCCTAATTTCAAGTAAATGGAAAATTGAGATTTGGGGAAGATTCATAATTGTAACATGTCATATTTCACTAATTCTAAGGTATGGTTTTTCACAATCAACATCTCTGAATAACTGATGATCTCTTACTGTGTGGAAGTGGAAGCATCTTTCTCCTCTACTGGTATAAAAGTAATGGTTTTTAGCCACTGATGGCCTCAGGCTAAATGAAACTTAGATATTAAAATATTAGAGACTTTCTCCAGCAATGCTTTCTAGATCATTTTAGTCACAGTACAATTATAATTCAGGTATCCCAGAAAGAAACTCAATTAACTTTAGGTTCATTTTTTGCCATTTCTATGACCAACTGCAACGAAACAGACAACCGGAAAAACATTTTCAAAGGTTAGAAAACCAACTGTGTTGGAAGAAGAAACAACAGAAGGAAAAAGAGAAGAGGCCGAGAGTGCAGCTTCAGGGCATCACAGGTTCTGACAGTCCTGGAGGATACCAGAGCAGGAAGGGAACAACGTGAGGAGCAAACTGCTTAGTGAAGACACTACCAACAAGAGTCTGTCGCTCTTTAAATAAAATATGATACAGGCAGATGAAATAACTGTAATGAAGCATAATACCATAAACATTCTTAATAAATTAAAAGCCAACCTACCAGCATTGTCTTCCTCCTGGCTCAATCTGTTTCACCTTCAGGTAATCCTAGGACTGGGGCTCCTTTTCAGGTCCCCATTTCTCAAGTCGATCTTCTACCTCCCTGTGGCAACAATATTTTCTAATTAAAAGAGTCCTTTTGTGCCACAGGGAGGATTTCTGATGTATAACAGATATAGAAGTTATCACTGCTCATCATAAAGCAGACTCTCCTGAGAGTCTTTAAGACAGAAATCGGCTTCTGATATTTCAGTAATGAAATCTGACTTTATTTTTTCAAACTGTGTTTATAAATCTCAACTTTTATTTATTAAAAAGTAACCATTTCTTTCTTATTGAATTATATAAACATTCCTATTCTCATTTTCAACTAACCTTTAAATATAATTTTTTTGTTGTTCACTAAAACTGTTTTAAATATACTGTTCATTTGTGAGTGCATATGCATGCGGGCATTCATGTTCCAGGACTAGGAAACGGAGACCAGAGGCTAACCTTCAATAGTTATTTTCTCCACCATGTGGGTTCCCAGGATCAAACTCAGGGCATCAGGCTTGTAGTGGCAAGCACTTTTACCCACTGGGCCATCATGCCACCTCACAAAAACAGACTTTTAAAAGTTTTCTTGATATTAAGTACAAGGATAACCTTTTATGCTTTGGTGGCTACATACAAAGCAGTCATGCCATAAATTCTCAGAAGAGAGATGCAGGAATCTTAAAAAGACTGAACAACAAATCTAGTTGTGATGATTCTAAGAACAACCACAAGAAAATGACAGCACAGCTGTGGAAGGCAGCACTTAGATGGGCACGAGAGCACAGGCCAGCAGTTCCAGCTCCTTGGAAGGCTGGGGCACAAGAGCAGCTTGAACCCATGGTTTAGGGCCAACCTGGGCAGCATGTAAGACTTGTATAATAATACTTATTTTAAAAGATCAAAACATGTCAATACCAAATTTTTGTTATTTGGATTTTTAAAAGTAGCAATCATGTCTCACTGATAGTGATGACTTTGTTTATTCTTTGTAATACTTTCCAATTTTTTCATTGATCATATATTGCATTTATTACTAGAAGAAAAAAATCAAACTTAGGTATGATCAAAAATTATTAAACTCAGTAGTAACTATGAAATATAACTCATCTACATGTTACAACATTACAGATTTCCTATAATACTTTATATATGACCATGTTCAGGTATTTTTGGAAGACTTTCAAAATTCTGAATATTAGGTTATTCAATGGAATCATAGTGAAGAATTTATATAAATGACATCCTTTCCTCTCTCTCTCTTTTCTTTCATTTATTTGTCTGAAACTGGGTCTGGCTCCATGTAGCCCAAGTTGAACTGACTCACCATCCTCCTGCCTCAGCTTCCCAAGTACTGAGACTGCAGGCATGTGCCACCACACCTGGACAGAAAATGGTTCTTGATTAACAAAATAGTAAACTCAAACTCTATTGGTTTGGTTTGTATTTCCTTATTACCTATCACATATTCCACACAAAAGGAAACAGGTACGTGTGCACGCGCACACACACAGTTTCAAGGTTCCTTTTATCCTCACTGCAAAAGAAAGGGGCACATAAGAACGCAATAAGAAAACAACTACATCGGATAGCACACTGGAAGATCACAGGACTCAGGTACCTGGGCCTAGAACAAATGGTGCCAAGTATTACAGATGAGGAAACAGAGAGGAAGTTAAACAGATTTGGAAAAGTCCTTGTGAAAGGCAAGCAGGGAAAGAGCTGGGAGAGTAGTTTTCTCATGTAAAGCTACATCGTGAAGGTCCACCGAGCCTGCCAGAAGAGTGGCCTTTGAATCTAGCAAACAAAGAGCTACAGACTGGCTGACAAGTGCAGTGAGCTGCAGACAGACTGACAAGTGCAGTGAGCTGCAGACAG